>JAGGAP010000446.1:0-24427 GCA_017657235.1 Termitomyces sp. T73sscA
CAGCCTAACATTCTGTTTTTATACCAGGGAATATCCAGTATTATTGCTCTGCTTGGATCAAGAATGCAGTATCTTATATCTTGCTATTTTGCTAAGTTCTTACTTATGACAAATGCTACCCCCATTGCATTTGGTCTGTTTGTATCCAGACTTGCTATTATGTGAATCTGCCTTTTGAAGAGTTTATTGAGCTCTCTTGTCTTTTTGTCATTGATGTGGGTTTTCTGTGTTGCAAAAATGTCTATTTTATCTTCTCTCATCAGCTAGCATATTTTTTGCCACTTCAGTTGGGTTGAGTCCAAGCCACCACTCTTCATATTTAGGGAAGCAAATCTTATGGCTCCTCTTCTGTTTCTGTCTTTCTTGTTTAGTCTAGATTCTTCTCCCTCTTCTGATTCCTCATTTTTAGTGTGGAACAGCTCTTCCTCCTGCACCAAAGTTAGGGAATGCTACTATCCATTACTGATCCCTCTCAGGCCATCCTTGGGGTCATGCATGATGGTTTGGCTATAGCCTCCTTCTGCTTGAGTGGAACAGTAACCATTGCCAAAATTTGTCTCCCATTGTTGTATGTTCATAATAGTTGTGGCAAGTAGTCAATTTGTGTTATGTTTTGGACAGAATGTCATCCACTTGAGCAGGATTGCTGCATAGCACAACTCTTATAAATATGATGCCATCTGGGTATTTCCTGGCTCAGTCAGTAGGTTTTACTCAGGTTACCTATCACTCATTAGCCTAGTAAATTCACCTTTATATCTGACTAAATTAAAGAGTGGGAAGAGAATTTATTTATAGTTGACATTCAAACATGTAGTACTTTCTACAATGCTCCAGTGGCTAGTATCAGTCATATTCAAAGTCAGAGTAGTTTATTTCTTGGCCACTTGCACCTCTGCCTCTGCCTCTAGAAAAGCCTTGACATTTGTCAGCATTGCCTCCACCTCTCATCAGTTTGCGGGTGGCTGCAAATTCAGTGGTCTCTTCAATTCTATCATTAGCACTCATGTTGCTAAACCAGCTCTTGAGTTTAGTATATTCACAGTTTAGTTAGTTGTAGTCCATGCTCTTGCAGTTGAAGCAATGTAATCTGTTTCCTTCTGCAACAGGAGTGGCACATCCATAGTCCATATCAATGAAGAACATGAGTTGAGTAACTTGTAGGATTGTAAAGTAGTTTGCCCAAGTGATGGGTGGAGTCCATGCAAAAGTATACAATCCATATTGGTTTCCTTGTTCTGAACTTTGTTGTTTGGGGAACCTTGCTTTTCCCAACTGCTAACTTGACCCGAAGTGTCGCAACAATCATAAGAGCCAGCTCAAGGTTGTGCTAGGAGGTTGTATCCCTGATGAGTTAGCTTTTGAGAAGGAATGTGAAGGTATCATGCTTTTGAAGAGTTTCTCTGACTATCCTGGTAACTTTATATTCAGCTTTCTGGATAGTGGTGTCATTTTTGATGCTGAGGGTGAAACCTTCTATAGAGCAGAGAAAGCATAGTACAGGGGGCAAGTATGGGACTATGAATGCTGTTGCCTCCTTTGTGGATATAATGGGATTGTTGGTGAGTATACTATGCACTCATCTCAAGATGTCTGTAACTAGGAAATAGTAGAGTGGTTTCTGCTGGTTGGCCTTCCTGTTTGTGATGATTGTTGTCTTCTGTTGCAGAGAAGAGAGCTTCACCCTCTCATCTATTATCTGAGGTTCTTAAGGTTCTCAGCAATAACAACAAGGTCTGCTTGCTTACTAGCTTGCTAGTCCCAAATCTATACCTTGAGGTCTAGATATTGCAAGAAATGGGTCTTTTGCTCTGGTAAAAGGTTATACCAAGGTGGGGTAGAGAGGTGGATAGTGAATCCTCCAATAGGGGTGGGGGTCCTCTCTAAGTCTGCTGAAAGCTGGGGTGGTTGTGCAGGTTTGATCTCATTCTGAAGTTCTTCTACAAAAGGAGTCATTGTCTCAGGGGGGGTTCTACAGGCATGCTCTTGCTGGGGCTAGGCACCACAACCTCTTTACTATCCAGGAAAAGTTTTTCTCCCTAGCTCTGTCAGCATAAGTGAGGGGTGTAGTCATAGGGGTGGTATTTTCACCTGGGGTTGGTAATGGAGGTGTTGGAGAGCCTCCAGGAGAGGAGTCTACCATTGTCATATCACCTTCTCTATCTTGGTCCCACTCTTGGAGAGCCTCCATGTTTGTCTGGATAGGTGGTGGAATATTGAGGGGTAGGGATGTGTGGACCCTGTTAGGCTCTGTTTCCAATTCTTTCATATCTCAGCTGGCCTTTGTAGTAGTGTTGCATCTCTTTCTGTCATGGGCATGCACTCTTCTCTGCTTTTTAAGACTCTTAAGCTGTAGTCTCTTCTTGGCCTCATCTTGAATAGACATATGTGGAAGAGTTTACTCTCTCATTGTTTGTTGTTTATATGGTATGCTATGGGCATGTGCAAAGTATGTGGCAGTCAGAGTGGGGCATGTTTACACCTCCCTTGTTTCTCTCAAAGTATCTGGTAGTGTTCAAGTGAGTGTGATTGGTCTTGTGCCTTTTGGTATTTTGGCTTGGCTTGTGTGGGCATTCCTCCTTCTTGAAGAGGCTTAATGCATGAAAGTTCATGTTTGTTGTTGTTGTTGTTGTTGTAGGAGACTCCTGAAGCTTTCATGAGGTTCTGGGTTGTGTGGAGCAATTGCTTAGATTTTAGCTGTTTGGAGACTTACTCTTATGTGTGGAGTAGGCCTGTAGTTCATTTTGAGTCACTTGGACTGTCCCATATGCCACTTGTCTATGGTCTAGTGCTGGGCACTCTCCATGGAGTGAGGGGAGGGGTCTTACAGTTGATCATCCTGCTAGGCAGGGCCTCTTGGTAGAAGTGTGTTGCATGTTGGTGGGTTACATGCAACCTGCAGACTAGGCATACTGGTTGCATGTGATGGCATTAGATCAAGGTGCCCCCCAACTGAGGATAAACTTACTTATTATCTATTAAGTAGTTTTGGAACAAAGAATTCTAACAGGTTATAGGCTATTGCTAACTATAAATTACACTTGCATATTCATGACAACAACAGACCTTCTGTTTTGGGATACCTCCTCTACCTTCTTCACATATCACCCTCTTGGCTATTTTGAACCCTGCAGGCACTGATCACACTGATCACCTCACATTTGTATTTGTGCTTAAGCCAAACCTCCCTTTATCTACTCTTGCAACCAGCACTATGAGGTCTGTTTCTCCCCCTTCTATTTCCATGACCAGCACAACTGCTAGCAGCAACAGCACCTATCCATGCATTTATGTGGCCAAGCTGAATGCCCACTGGCCCTCTTCAGAGCTCCTCTTCAATCTGACAATGGCTGTCATAAATTGATATGTGCAGTAGTTATTTGTTGACTTGATTGCTAGATAAGAGCAACATAAATCAGTTCTATGCACATCATTATCACCTAGATAAGAGCAATATAACTAGGTGGTTCTGGTTGAGTAATATGATGTAAAAATAATGGCATATTATACCTCATTTCTGTGCACATTGATACAGACAAACTGAGGTATGACAAACAAACAAAGTAAATATATTTTAAGGTGGCATAGTTGATCCCATGTGACCTCCCCCCCCTATCTGCTGGGCAACACTTTATATGTAAGGATCTCTACCTTCTAATGCTTCTACTTATAGGAAGGCAGAGCTCCATAGTCTTAATGAACTTCCAGTGTTTGTTGTGAGGAAGAGCCTTTGTGAATACATCTGCCACCATGTCTTTGATGGGGATATAATGCATAGATTACTTTCCCTTTAGCTACCAGATCATTTTGGAGATGAAAATACTTCCATTCTATGTGTTTAGTTTGAAATCAATACTGGGCCTCCTTTTTCAGACCTATGGCTCCTTGATTGTCACATAGTAAGTTTGATGGACCCTTCTGAGCATGCCCAATGTCTTCAAAAAAGTTTCTGAGCCATGCCAGGTGCTGTCCTGCATAGCACAGTCCAATGTACTCTAACTTGGTTGGAGACAGCACAACCATAGTTTGCTACTTGCTCATCCAATTGCCTCAAAGAAAAATAACAACATAATTGAAGATTGACCTGGAAGTATTGATGTCTCCTAACCAATCTACATCTGAATATCTATAAAAGGACATGTCCATTCTTTTCCTATATTGTTCTTGTTAAAGTACAGTTCCATGTTACATGTAGTGTTAAGATATTGCAGTATTCATTTGGTGCTATCCAATGATGTCACCTTGGGCTTAATCTGAACCTTCTGAGTATGCTGATGATATAAGCAATGTCTGGTCTTGTTCCCATCATTGAATACATGAGGGACTTGACAACACTGGAGTATGTTATTTGTTTCCAATCTCCATTTTTTGATTGTAGCATTGTTTTCAAGGTCCTCAGTTTTGAGTCTCATGCTAGTGGTCATTGGTGTCTAGGTAGGTTTAGAGTTTGACATTCCACATTGTTTGACAACAGCCTTGATGTATTGTTGCTGGCTCAAGCTAATAGTACATGCATTCCAGTCATGCCTGATCTGGATACCAAAAATGTAGGTGGCAGCTCCAAGGTCTTGTATTTTGAAGGTGTTTGACAGCCAAGACTTAATGTTGTTCAGGAAGGTATGTGAATTTGCAGTCAGAATGAAATTATCAATTTAAATCACCAGAAAACAAATTTTGTCCCCTCTTTAATATATATATGAGCATGTTTTAGTATTTAGGCATGCAAACTCAAGATCATGTAGTTTTCTGTCTAATGTGAGGTTCCATATTCTACCAGCTTGTTTCAGACCATATAAAGATCATCTTAGATGCTAGCAGTGTCCAATTGGGACTTTGACTCTGTCTAGTGGCATTGTGTAGAGTTCCTCTTCAAGTTCATCATTCAGGTAGGTGGTGGTGATGTCCATCTAGTCCAGCTCCAGGTTGTACTTTGCTGCCAGTGCAAGCATTATGCAGATCAGCTCAAAGTTTGCAATAGATACCTAAACTTCTTTATAATCAACTCCTTTGACTTGCATGAAGCTGTGGGCAACAATTCATATTTTGTGATACTCAACATCACTGTTCACATTATATTTGACTCAAAACACTAGTTTGGAGGTAATGGGTTTTGTTCTCTTTGGGATGGAAACCACTCCAGGTTTTGGAGCTCTTGCAATGCTGGCCTCCAATGTTCACTATCTGGTCCCTCAAAGGTCTTTTTGGCATTTCTTGGCAATGAATGCTTGGATGGGCCACTCTGCAATATTCTGGAAAGGTATGCTTCTGTGTTGCCTTTGGAATCTGTTAAGTCAGTAAGGTCACTCAATTCTGATTCATCTGCTTATACTTAAATGTATAGCAGTGTATGGTGAGTTTCCTTGGGCCAGATTCATGTGAAGCAACTCATACCTCATGACTGATGTCTAAGTTGCAAAGTAATCAACTCCTGGAATCTGCAAGAATCCCTTAGCAACAAACCTGGTCTTATAGCCTATGATCTTGCCATTGGCATTATACTTCAATGCAAATACCCAACAATTTCTCATTGTCCTTGCTCTCTTTGGCTGTTCCACCAATCTCCAGACCTTCTGCTCACTCATTTTTTTCATTTTGTCATCCATGGGGGCCTTTCAAAGGTTATGATGCCTCATTGCCTTGGAGTAGGACTTGGGAACTCACACCTCATCAGGGTTAGTGGCATGTGTAAATAAAGCACTAGGTCCGCTTGCATAGGTCTCTTCTGTGTTCTCAGGGTTGGACAGGTTGTCAATGTAGTTGCACTTGTACATGGACATTTACAGTGAGGGCACTTCAGGCAGCTACTCTTGCTACTAGTCTCTTAGATTTCCAGTGTTCAATTGGCGCCGGTGCTTTGTCAGTGGGAGAATTGGCAATAACAGGTGGTGATTGTTTCAGTTGTAGTGCAGAGACTGCATTGCTTGGTGCTTGCATGTCTGTCTCAATACTGTGAGTGTCAGTGTTAAGATTGGAAGGGGTGTCACTGGTGGGAACATTCAGCACA
The DNA here is from genome assembly GCA_017657235.1 of Termitomyces sp. T73sscA. Taxonomy (NCBI): domain Eukaryota; kingdom Fungi; phylum Basidiomycota; class Agaricomycetes; order Agaricales; family Lyophyllaceae; genus Termitomyces; species Termitomyces sp. T73sscA. Next base: position 6,005 of record JAGGAP010000446.1, read on the forward strand.
TCAAACAAGTCAACAGCCAGCCTACTACAGTCATCAGGTAATGTTCAATGGGCCAGGCCTTCCTTGAAGATAATGTTATGAGATCAAAACATCTGCCCTGTATTACAGTCAAGTTTGTAGTTTCTCTTCCCATAATATTCCACAAGTACAGACTTGATTAACTGAGCATTCAACTTACTCACACCATTCTCCTTCAGAATTTTGGCATAGGCTATACACCCAAAAGGCCTCAAGTATGATACATCTGGCTTCCTCCCTGTCCTGATCTCAAACAGCAACTTCCCTGAGTTGTGGGAGCTAGAAACTAAATAAAGTACATATACTGCTATGGATGTAGCCTCACCCCAATAGTAAGCTGGCAAGTGAGAATCACTAAGCATGCTCCATGCTAGGTCAAGGATTATGCAGCTTTGGCACTCTACCACACTATTTGCTGCCAATGAGTGCAGTGACACCATCTCATGCTTGATCCCACATCTACAGCAGTACTCTGTCCACAGAGTGTTCTCAAATTCTCCACCACCATCAGTCCTGATGCATTTAAGGTGTACTCTATGCTAAGTCTTGATCTGAGTGTCATAGGTCTCCAGGCACATAATCAATGCTTCTTTAGTTTTGTGGGCCAGATACCAGGCTTCATAGTCTGCACCCCCTTGGTCAGTTGCTACTAACTTCCAGGATTTTCCCCCAGCTGTCTGAACTCTTGCAGAACCCTATAGGTTAAATGCCACACACTCAGATAGCTTAGTCTCAGGCTCAACCTCCACATTAAATTGTCAATATGATTGCTTCTCCATTATGCAATCCTTGCATTTACCAGATGTTCCAGTTTTTGTTACTTTCATTCCTCCAGCAATTCTCTGGCACATTATGTCCTGGATGCTCTCACCTACATGATTCAATTGCAGGTGCCATGTCTCAAAGTCCACTGGGTGATAACGTGAGCAGGTAGCAAGTGCTTTGGGCAGGGGCTACACAAACTCTACCACAAACATCATGCCTGCCATAGAACATCTCATGAATGGCTTTCTCTCTGGCATTCTGAGGGTTGCATCACCTTTGTCAATGCCTAATTGCACACCTTTCCTGACAAGACAGCCAATGGATATAAGATTGTAATTGAGTCAGGAGCATAGAGCACATTGTCAAAAGTAACCTCAATGACTTCATCCCCAAATTTCACCCATTTTTTGACTCTTCCACACCCTAAGATTGGGAAGGAGCCCCTCACCACTAGACCAGTCTTGCTGCTCTCATTGGGCTCCCAAATCAAGATGAAATTGTCTGTGCTCATAAAGAAGTGCTGGCTTACCACAGAGTTAGCATACATGATTCACTTACCAGCTAACACTGGACCCATCAGGATCAAGAAGGCTAGGTATTGAGAGTTATTCACATTATTGGCTGATGTCACAACAGAGTTTGCCTGAAGTGCACTTTGTAAGAGCAAGGCTTATTGTCTGTGGAACTCCTTCTACAGCACCAGCGATGCAAGTGACAAGCAAGAGTCAAGCAGGCTCAGAAGCAGGTAAGAGTTAAGCAAGGAGCAGGTAAAGCAAGCAGAGGGTCAGACATCACTAGAAAAGCTTATGGCTGATTTGGTGGATAGGCCAGGAGAATACTGCTATTGTTCAGCCTGGGAATATTTTATTCACAAGCTGCCTTCATATACTACATCAGTAGCTGTGCTATTACTAATACTGCTTAACTAAGCAGGCCCCAGTATGTAATGGAGTATGATTAATAAAAATTGATGCTGAGTAAGGTCCATGCATGTGACTCATCAAGGCTGACTACTAGAAGATGGAAGGGGATAAAGCAGGCAGAGTAGTCAGTCAGAAAGGCTACCAATAGGCAAATCATTGGACTAAGCTTAGAATAGTGTTGAACATGGTCCAGAGACCAGTCCTCTTACACACTCAGCATACTTGCTGTCTGGGGCTGTGGACTGCTCACTGCTACCAATCTTTGGCTGTTGTTGATTGTAGTATTGTTGGACCCATGGTTTTTCTTCCACCAGTCAGAATACTGGCCTTCTAGGCCACCACCCTTTTTTAAACCTTTGTCCTTGGTGTAGCCTGCTTGACTGTAGTTTGAGCATTGGATAGACTTGCAGTTAGTCTGGGTAGCTAGGGCCTAAGGTGACTTTGCAGACATAATTGCAATAGTACCATGCAAGAGCAGGGCATGCATTGTCAGTTGAACAATAACAGCAGCAGAGGTAGATTTGCTCATCAATGAGCCTGTAATAGCTGCCTACAAGCTCAGCATTGACCTAATTCTGTATGCATGGAAGCAACAACTGTCTATTTCAGCATCTTTGTTATTTGCCTTAACTCAGGCCATATGCATGGTCTTAAAGTAGGCCTTGATACTTGTGCCATCAGAGTACTTAATAGAACTAAGTTCTTCCTCAGCCTGGAGGAGCTCTAAATCTATTTTAGCATTATATATTGCGGTGAGAGAGGCTCATGCATTAGCTGCTGAGTTATTTATCTTCACTCCTGCTCTGATGGAGTTTACCACATTCAATGTAATTATGCTCTGAGCATATACATCATGCTGCATCTACTCATCAGGCAGCAGGTTCAAGGCACTTCACCACAATATTGAAGTGGTGGCACCAGTTCTCTTGATCTTGCTACTAGCCAGCACACTAATCTCACCAGTGAGATATCCAATAAGCTCTCAGCTGCAAATGGCTTTAGTAATCGTCATTTTAAAGGTGACCCAGTTAGAGCCATCAAATTTCTTCTCTACTGGCAACAGAAAGAGGGAGAGGGTTAGTGTTTGGAGTCAGGTCAAGTGTTCAGGGCTGGTTAAAAAAATTTTTAGTGAGTCATACACACTTCTGAGTGGCACAGTGCCAATAAACTATTAGATACAATACAACTCAGTCTGTGTGTCAAAGACTGTATTGTGTAGTAAGTACTTATAAGACACAATACAACTGGTTATGTAGTTAGTCTAGATGTCATGGTATGGATAAGTATATGTATTACCCACCTCAGTCTGTGTGTCAAAGACTGAGGTGGTCTAGGGTCCATTCCAATCCATATATCTTCTAATGGCTTGGGCAAGATAAAGAGGAGTTGTCTGTGGTTAATTGAGCATCACTTACCCTTCACATTGTCACACTCTCACTGGCCACTTTGCTTTGCCTCCTTAGTTACTCCCATTGTTTAATTACTCATATATACTTGCAGGCAAGGTGCTGACAATGCCATTGTCTCACACTGCACTCACAGGCAAGTATCTCTTACAATTCTCATTATTCATATTGTCTCACACTGCGCTTGCAGACAAATAGATTATGCACCTACATTACATCACACATCATTGTTTTTGATCAGTTTAAATCTATTCATTGTCACTCTGCACAGTGCACAAAAAAAGCTTCTGTCCTGCTTAGAGCTTCCAATAGTTGCTTCACTAGTAAGACTCCTCACCCAATGACTCCTCTATTAGCATCACTGGAATCTGCCTTGCTATCAGCTAAAGAAGTGGCTGAGATCAGAAATTCTCACATCCAGCTCCAGGCCTTGCTGTCACAGCTCATTACCAAAGTAGATGCCCAAAACCCTCTCCTATCTACAAACTCTCCTCTGCACCCCCTGGCACTTTCTGTTCTGGCTTCCACTCTAGCAGTGGGATCCTTTGTCCCCCCAATTGCTGTGCCTGGAATAAACGGTACATCCTCTGCTGCACCTCTCTCCCTACAATCTCAATTCTCCAACATCAATATATCAGTGCTGGCAGCAATCATCACTTATGATTTCAAAGTAGTGGATTGACACAAGCTTGATCCAACAAATGAAGACAAGGACACGGCATACACATTCAATGGAACAATTAATCAGTTTGAGGTTAGCAACTGCATGGCTAAAGAGTACAAGATGTCCTTCATGGTCCTGATCCCCCTTCAAACCTACTTTTGCATTCTCTCGTTCCACATGAATGATGCAATGGCCACAGATCCCCTCTGGATGTATACAGAGCAACTATGGGAGCTGATCACAGAGTACAAGTGGACTGCTATCCATACATATTACTTGATCTTCTTCAACTGCTAATGTGCTGAGATAGCAGTGGGAGACTATACTCAATGGAGTCAATGTGACAGTGACCTCCTGTCAAAGCACATCTATGCACATTGCAAAGCAGTTCCAGTCAAATCCAAGACCTCACCCAGCCACATGCCACCCAATCCCAACAAGCCTTGCTGCAAGTTCAATGATGGCAAGTGTCCAGTCATCCCATGCTTCTGGAGTCAGGCTCACACATGCATATCCTGTAGCAAGGCTGACTATAGGAAGAGCCAGCACAAAGACTAGGCACCCAGTGGAGCAAGTCTTTGCTCCTCTGCTACCATGGCTTGCCCAAGCCTCATCTTTGGCACATCCACCTCATCTACTGGCTTTTGCATTCTAGACCCCATCAATCCTTCTCTCTCTACCCCTCCACCTTGCTCCAACACCTCACCTTGGGCCAACTCCTCTCTCCATGACACCTCCACCCTACCACATGTCAAAACCATGCTGAAAAAAGCAGTGTGGTCCCTTTATCTATGCAACTATCCTGATTGCCACTTTGTAAATACAATTACTCAAATCATACAATGTGGAGCCAATATCAGCTTTTTGAGTGATTGTATTATAAGCCAACATTGCACCAGCTTGAGAACTGCCTTTACAGATCTGTCTGTCACCAAAGCTCTCTCCACTAACATCTCAGTGCAAGTTGCCAGTGGGCAAACACTCAGTCTGTTCACATCACCATCATTTGTCAGCTTTTGTGCATGATCCATCAGGGCAGTGACATGCAAGTGCTCTAATAAAGTATGTTGCATCTATTATTTCTTGTGGTCTGAGGGAACTTCTGTCAACAATGGAATCCCTGATGCAGAAGCCACCATCGAGTATGACATGGTCAATCTTGCCATTTGCAATCCTATAGCATTTGATCCAGGCTCCTGCATGCTCAAACTCAATCTGGAAGCAGCATTCCACTACTTTCCAATCTGCTCCACCAACTGGCTGCTCTTGGGCAAATGGCTTGGAAAACTATACCACAATGTCATCCTTGCATTTGGTGCTCACTTAGCACCATACATCTTCAATCTCTTTACAGAGGCACTATACTGGATTATGCAACACAATATTCCAGCATGAATACACCACTACCTTGATAACTTTCTGGTAATCTTTCCATGGTCCACTTCTCTCCTGCTAATCAAAAAATCCCTCTTATGGACCCTTGAACTTGGCATGCAACTGGAACTAACATTCCAGCCATCAAAGAATGTTGGCCCTGACACAACCATTGAATTCCTAGGCTTATTTAAATGCACCTTCCTGCCTTCCTGCCAAAAGACTGGACTACTTGCAAGAGCTCACTTTTGCTTGGGCATCTTGCCATTGCACAACATGCCAAGATCTTGACAAACTCACTGGATTTCTACAGTTCAATCCCAGCTGCATGTGCATTCATCCAAGCCCTTTATAACTTTGCCACTACTTTCCCACTTTTTTCTTTTGCCACCCAACACATACCTAAAGCAGCATGATGTCACATGAAGTGGTGGCATGCAGTTGCTCTGACATGGAATGGCATATAGTATTTCTTGTCCATCATGCCCAAACATCAACATCTACACTGATGCTAGCAGCACCAAAGGCCTCAGCAGCCATTTTGGGGCAGAATGGTTTGCTGCATGCTGCCTGCATTGCTTATAAAAGGAATACATACAGGTTAAGGAGATGTTTGCAGTGATCTATGCAATTCTTTGCTGTAGTAACCGCTTTTGAGGACATTACATCACCTTCTATATTGACAATAACAATTTGGAACAAATCCATCAAGTCTGCAGCTGCCATGAAACTCATCCATCATCTGATTGCTTTAGCCTGCCACCTTGACTTTTCCTTTTTCTCTGAGTGGCTTTCATCCTCTGAAAATTGTATTGCTGATGCTGCTTCTCAGTTTGCCTTCACCTGCATATTCTCAATTGCTCCCTGGCTCAACCAAAAACCGAGTTTAAAGCACCTCCAACTTGGTGATACTAGCAGAATTGGCACCACCCTCAAACCATCACTTTTTACCTATAGCATGGGCTTGCAGCAACCATTTGCTGCACATACTCAACTGGACAGCATCAATTCATCCTTTACATACAGCTTAACAACTTGTATAACTCCAATGGATCCATACTGCCTGCCTCAAAACCCATGATGCTCTCTTGGGTTGCAAGCCTCAGTAGCTGCATTCAGCTCAAGACCATTAAAGCCTACTTCTCAGCAGTATGCTCTCTCCATGTTAATGCTAACCTCCCATTTGCAGCTATTCTTTTGAACTTCTGGCCCTATAGAACTTCACAGCCTTGGCTTGAGCTTTTGGCCCTCCTCCTCTCTCAGCTCTCTCAGGAGGGGGACCTGGTGCTCAAGAACCTTCTGAGACTCAAGAAATAAATTCTTTTTGCAACACACAAATGACCTCATTAAGTTTTACTTATCTTGATTCTTAAATTTCACTCTATTATCAAAGTCTCACACCTTGAACTCACTCCTGTCCAATCTACAAGCACAGAATTAATGGTTCAGGCAAGATGAAGAGGGGTTGCCTGTAGTTAATTCAGGTGGCACTTAGATCACCATACCCTTCACATCATCACACCCTCACTAGCCACTTTGCTTTGTCTCCTTGGTTACTCCCATTGTTTAATTACTCATATATACCTGCAAGTGAGGTGCTAATGACTCTATTGTCTCACACTGCACTCACAGGCAAGGACCTCTTACAATTCTCATTATTAACATTGTCTCATACTGTGCTTGCAGACAAGTAGATTATGCACCCACATTACATCATGCATTGTCATTTTTGATCCCCTCCTGCCATCCCTACTCCATATTGTTGAGATCCAGGGCCACTACGGCTATGACACTGTAAGCGCACAAACAAAGAAACAACCCCTGCACCATATCACACTTATCACACTGGCCAATTGACCATGGACAAAGCAGATACTGAACCTATATATACACTATGATATAGACAAAACCCTCAGTCATTGTTACACAGACTAAGGGTGAGTCTAACTTATACAGATATGATTGTAACAAGTATGCTGACTGTACCTTAGATTAGATACTTACCAAGTATCTGTGACTTATAGGTACAGAATCAAGTCGTTGTTACACAGACTGAGGATTAGATACTTACCAAGTATCCCCACCGGGTTCAGTTTCCAACACATATACACTCTGTTCTACTTATCATTTCACACTCATACCTACCCAGTCCCTCATGGTGTTAGCTTGAGTTTTCAGCCCTCCTTCTCTCTCAGGAGTGGGACCCGGTGCTCAAGAACCCTCTGAGACCAAGAATTGAATTCTTTTTGCAACACACAAATGACTTCATCAAGTTTGACTTATTTTTATTCTTAAATTTCACTCTATTATCAAAGTCTTGCACCTCAAACTCACTCATGTCCAATCTACAAGCACAGAATTAACTGTACAGTTATACTTTCCCTCTGCAGTGGTGGCATTAGGTCACGTGCTTCCTATGCGCCCCATCGATCCCTTCAATATTTCAGGGCTCAGGGCTCATAAGTAGATGCTGGAGGAGTGTAGGGCAACCTGGGGAGGGGTGTGGGTCATGTGTGGGTTGTGACAGTTCCTGTAAAAAAAATGAGGTTGAGGGTGGATCAAGCCTTGTGTTTGGGGGGTTTGGGGGCAAAGCCCCCAATGAAATACTAGGCCCATGCCAAAGGCATGGATCATAGCTTGTATGATTGAATATTATGATTTGAACCTTATATAATAAAATCAGGTCCAAAATATCAGTACTAATGTTTGTTTTCCATTCACTGGGAGGGAACAATGTTCTTTTGCAAAACAATGTAAAAACACAGTGAAAATAATCCAATTAATTTCAAAATATTCCTTGAATATTTTTGTCAAAACCACCAGACAAAGCTGGAAGGTGAGGGGACTTGACCATTGAACAACTGAAGGGGGGCATAAACTGATTTGTCAGGACTTGATGTCAGTTTTGGCGGAGAGATAATGGAACTTTGATTCTGTCAGTTTCAATTATCCTGCCATTGTTCTCACCACTCCTATCTACAGCTTTTTCTCTTCTCCTACCCCTGTTTGTTCACATACCCCTCTCTTTCTTTTTCCCTCCTTAGCACTGTTTCTCATGTACCTGCATTCGCCCGTATCGGCTTGAGTGCAGAAGTTCCCTCTTGAGATCCGTGCAAAATTGCTCAGGCAACCAGATAGAATCATGTGCTAACACTGACTGGTACGGCGGATACGTCGTAAGGGTATAGAATTGTCACCATCTCCGACTCTCTTCTCATCCTCCTTTCCACCATCGACTCGACCTTAGCCTTTCGGGCCGAGTCGAGCGATGCTCACATGTCAAATCTCTTCCCACCGACAGGAAATCGTTCATCACTTTCCTTCACGAAACGTGCCACGTGAATCTCAAACACCATGTTTTTATCGAATTCGGCTAATGGACGCGGCATGGATATTTTTGCCTTGTTCGACATCGGACTACACGCTACATCGTACTCACTCAATGACAAGGTGAGTAGGTTGTCATGCTGAGCATGCTTTGTCTAGGTTCTGTCACGGCAGTTGCCATATATGACGAGCTATGAGTGTCTAAAGCGTCCTCTTCAGAATCCTTTTCAGATGGTATGGACACACCACTTCGTCCCGGTAAAAACAATATCCGTGATACTCATGACCTGAGATGACACCTCAATATGTCCGCCGAGTGACTGTTGAGGAAGCCTGGGGCTAGCTGATGTGTCAGATGGTCTAGTTGCCGAGAACCTATCCACACGCCACCAAAGACATGTCTTAACCCGTTTATGAGATGGGACTATATAAAATAGTTCCATGCTCCTACCAAGTACGTTAGGAAAGTGGCTGACCCGCTCGTCCTTGTTTCTTAATGTGGGTTTCTACTGTCGCATTTTTGTTTCTTCTTGCACTTCGGCCGCATGTAGCATCAGTAAACGCGATAGAGCCCACTCACACTGTGGAGCTCGATGCTCGCCGAGTGGGTACCAAAGCTCCCCCGAATTGCTTTCCAGCCCTTGGCTTTTCTATGCCCACCGTGGTTCCGACGTCTCTGACAAATTGGTGGTGCGATCCAAGCACAGAATATGGCTTCGTAGGGTTTAGTTACGAAGTCACTCAATGTAAGCATGTTCCTTCTGTACAATGTGCACTAACAGCGCCGTCGGACTATTTCTAGGTCAGAGCCTTGCAAAACTTAGAAGGCAATTTTTGGATGTTCGACAGCGCTTTAAAGGGCGTTACGTTCGTCTCTACGGTTTTTGCGATAGAATTGGATTCTAGTAAGTGATAAAGACTGAAATAAGCATTTTGCTTGATACTCCCATCTAGTGATGATGTCGTCGATGCTGCGTGGGGGGCAGGTATCGGTGTTCAAGCTCTTATTTGGGTGAGATCAAATATGTTTTGACCACATCCTGTTTGCCGCTGACTTGTGATCTTAGTTCGGGTTCGATGGCGGTGATGAATGGAAAGGACGTCGAGATACCCTGTTTGCCGCCCTCCACGCGAATCCCAAGGCTAAGTTTGTCACCCGCGTTCTGCAATTCGGATCAGAACCACTGTTCGACTGGGTCTTAAATCCGTCCGACCTCATCGGCCAAGTGGTTGCTGCCAAAGCCAACTTGTCCAGCTTGCATATACCCGTTACTGTTAGCGACATGGCATATTCCTTCAGAGATGTCCGTTCTCTCTACTTGATTTCCAGTCATTTACCAAAGGATACCGACAACAGTTGCATGCCAATGACGGAGGTCCCGAAGTTCTGCAGGCCATTGATATGTTTGATGCTCACATGCTGCCTTTCTTCTCAACTCTGGCTTCAACAGGTGAGTTTGAATGACAATATAATAATGTCGAGATTCCGAGTTGCTTACCCGTATACAGCAAATCAATCCTGGCCTATCGTACAGTCCGATCTCGACTACTTCATTTCTCAGGGCGGCGGAGTCAAGAAAATCTGGTTCAGCGAGGTGAAAGGATTTCCACCTGTAGCTATTATTGTTCAAATTTTGAATTATGAACTCAACTTTAGAACGGTTGGCCCTCGGTGACATCTCCTGGTGTGCAGCCCAATAGTCCGAGTGCAGTAGCAGATGTTCAAAACGAAAAGGTGAATTCTTGTTTCCAGGACTTCGTCCAGAAATTTATCCCATTAATACAGGATTACTATAACGTTTTGGATAACCACTGTCCTTACCTGAAGACAGTCCCGGGTGGCGGCGTGGGATGGTTTGCACACATCTACTCTGATGCCCAGGAACCTGGCTATGGGATCTACGACCAATCAGAGACGACTTTGAAATTCCCGTTTGCTCCAAGGACGTCTTGTTGATCGGGTCGTCAGGAACTTCAACTACCACTAAGTAGGCATAACCAAGCTTGTTGCCCCCTTCTGGGCCTTGCTCTTTCTACAATATGTCCGATGATCAATGTTATCTTGTTTCTGTCCCGTCAAAGACATGTACTTTTACATAGTCTCCTATAAGTTGTATACAAGTATGCACTAATACACTTGTATTTACATTTGATTACTTCCCCGTGCAAAGCCGAACGAGTTTAGTCGTAGAGGAGATGCCAAACAATTTATTCTTTAAACAAGACACGCATGGCGTCGTCGTCGCGAGCTCTTGACGCCATTCTTCCTCAGATTGCCTCAGCGCCGTATGAGGCTCATCAGAAAGCTCGTACTTTTGCATCTAGATATGTGAAGTCTGGTCAATATGACACAGCAATCGAAGTTCTATTCCAGAGTGCGCGAGAACTTCTCAAGACTGGGCAGACGGGCAGTGGCGTAGATCTTGCTGGATTCCTGTTGGAAGTGTACGAAACGAAAGGGGAAACGGTTTCCGAAGAAAGCAGGGGTCCGTGGAAATATGTAATTTCTTGTGGTTATGTTAATCGCTCTCAGACAGGGAGGTTAACACAATTAATCGCACTAACTGGCCCTGATGGGTCGTGGAGAAAAACTCTAACTGATAAAGCACTAGCGTGAGTATCAGCACTTCTCCTCGGAACGTTTTAGCTGACAGAAGTACAGCTGGACAGTTAATCATGGCGATTGCCCAGCAGGAGATCAGGATCTTCATCATTATGTAGGAGAATTGCTTTACAAGGGTCCGTTCGTTTTCCATGAGTGACATTGGAGACTCAGTTTTACAGAGGGCGCTTTCGATGCTGCCGAGCCGCATTTCTTAGCATCGGGAAAGCGAGATAGTGCTCGTCTGCTCGCCGAGATGTTCACGACATGGTCCGCAGAAGGAGGAACAGCAGGCGCGTTTGCTTTGCGTGGTGTTATTCCGTGCGTAGCCCTCCGCTATCCCATTAGTGGTTCATTGACATCTTTAATATGCGACAGTTATCTGCAAAATGGTAACATTCTCGCTGCTCGCACATTTATCTCGACTTTTTCTGCCGGTGTTCCAAAGAACACCACTGTAACTGTCGGGGATGATGAACTTGTTCTCACTAAAGATCAAGTCGTTAATTTTGCCCAAATAGCAGTCGTGACATGTCAGCGAGCGCAAGGAGAGAAGAATAAACTCATGAGAGAGAGTTGGGTCAGACTTTGTGGAACATATCAAAGCCGGGGCGGTGTGCTTGCCTTACCAGAGGTTCGAATGGTACGTTCGAGATCGGTTGTAACAACTGTCATTGACATTGTTATAGCCCCTTAGCGAAATTGGGAATCTTTACTTCGCAATCCCTCTTCCTCGGACTCAACAAGCCAATGCAATGGGTGATATCATGTCCAGTCTGTTTGGAGGTCCTGCTAGGGATCGTCAGCCAGTAAGGAAGTTGGCAGCACCCAATACCTCTAACCGACTAGATTAAAGGCGATCCCATGTATACATTCTTTGATACTCTGATACCACCTTTCACACTGCCTGAAAGCTCGCACTTTTTCTGGTCTTACGGCAGTCCAGCTCGCAAAATAGAATGACCCCTATGCTACACATGGCATGATTCTAATGGACTGAGATAAGAGAGCCGGTTACCTTGTCTCGTTCATTTATGTAAAAAAGGCCTATCTGTTGGAAAGAAGCTTGGCTTTCTGGACCTTCGCAACTAAGGGTTGTAATTCCGGCATGGCAGTCATCAAGTTTTCGAAGGATGCAAGAAGATCATCCAAGCAAGAATCTACGGAAGGTGCGGCTGCCAAGTATCCAAGTCCTGTCGAACAGCTGGAGGAAAGACTGCATCGCTTCATGTCTAAGAACGCTTTGACCGTATCAGCCTTGAGCCCGTCCGCCACTGGTACCGTAGTGTTGAGGTCCGAGAGCGAGAACGCATAGGGCGGAGGTGGTGTGGCTGGTTCATGTTCGCCGGATTCTTGTGTGTCCTCATCTCCTGCCTCCTCTTCTTCATATATAGATATGTCACTCATGGAGTAACCGACAGGAAGCGTATTGCACGTCCAAACTGATGCCCTACAGAGTATATCTCGAGGATCAGTCGCAGCATCATCCTCATGCTGCTCACGGGTCTCTACAAAGGCATCTCGTACGGCCGAAATTACAGCTTTCGAGACCTCGGATGTAGTAGAAGAGCGGATCTTGTTCCGTTTGGCTATCCGAAGAGGGGGAGTAGGCCTTGAGATGGCGTCTGGAGATGAACTAGACTCTGGGGTATAACCCAGGACAATGATGGACGGTGCAGGCCTCTTGGGAGTAGACCGTGTGGGCGGGGGCGAGTCAAAGATACCAAAAGCGACGCTCCGGGAAAGGGACACAGCACGTTGCCTCCACGCTGAGGGTTTCTCGATCGCAGATTCATTCTTCGTCGGCGAGGTCAGCGAATCAACTTCAACCGAGGACCTAGATCTGTTGAGATGCTCGGGTTTGACTAGAGCTCCTCTCCTGTGACCCTTGCCTCCTCTTCGAGATCTAGGGGGAGTACTTGTGCACAGTGGCAAGCTAAACAGGAACTCGACATCTTCCATTCCGCAGCCATCCCGAGATGGAAATGTAGTAAGCGCGGCAATAGGCTTCACATCCAAGAAGGGATCCATCGTCAAGTCACCAGTCAAACTGAGGTCGAATTCATTAGTGACTACTTCTTCTGCGATCCTCTTCGGCGGATCAGGCGAACCAGGAGTGGGTAGTACTAGTAGCGGTTTCTCAATGGATACTGTCAAATCGATGCTGGTAAATTCTGAGTCGAGCCCGTGAAAGGAGCCAGAAGAAGATACTAATCTTCCCTGTCGCATATGATCTTCGTTTTCTGCATTCTGTATTACATCTAGGCGAGTTATTGGCGTCGAAGCAAGAGAGGAACCTAAGCAGAGGATAAGCGCCCAATTACATAATCATCGAACAACTCACTCTCGCTTGTGACAGTTATACCCCTCTCCAAGTCGACTTCAACAGGACAAGGAACAACGGCCGATGTTTCTCGGAAAGGGAACTGGGCCGGGGAACGAAGAGAAAGTAAAGCTTGAATGACGGTCCAAATGTAAAAGAGCGTGGTCGTAAAGGAACGTGATAGTTTCTGTATGAAGGAAGTCATGACGGAACGAGTCGAGCCGGGGCTATTTCTTATGATAAGCAGTTTTGTGTAGCCAAAGAAAGAGAGCTGACAACCAATCTTCTTTATCGTCAGCCAGGAGCATAAACGTATGCTTCTCGACGCCGGACGGCTGACCAAAATAAATATAAGATGCTCAGCAATGCAGACATTTCCAATTGTGGACTCGGATATGTGGACAGTAGAGCAGGTGACGATATAATGGAGATAGCGAAGTCAAGCGCGCTACCGAGGTTGAACGCTAAGTCAAGTTGTGAAGCTTCGCATATGCATGACGAATCCGAGTTCCGGATAACACAATGACGCAACCGCTTCCCCGCTCCTTTACCTTGGAATTTTCTCAAGGACCGATTTCGTTTCTATCGTTCCTTTAGATAACTCTGGTCATTTATTAAGGCCAGCAGTCCTCGGACACGTTGCTCGAAGCTGGCTCAAATGTACTACTCCTCAAAAACGTTGTCGCAATTCTCCGATTGGTTCCACCAATGATTTGGATACTTTGCAGACCATTTCTATACTTTGAAGGACACTAGCAGATGGTTGCTAAATACCTCGTATATCAAGCGTGCCCGTGACTTAACACCGACTTTGGAACTGATTGAAACTCTGAAAGATCACAGGAGCAGGCAAGCAGACTAGTTTGTTTAGTAACGATCTATCTACCTCCGTCGTGCAGAAATCCGTCATCTTGGTGAGCAGACATCCGTATGGAGGTCGAAAGCTAGACTGGATGAGAGGTTACAACCGCACAGATGACGAGGGCTGCATACGGGCCGAGATTGCTATCAACACTTTCTACATGGTACAAGATGCTTATCAAGCTTTCTCGTCGACGACCATGAGACTGGAAGTCCTATGTGCCATGTGGAAATCTACAGTAATATCAACATGTAGGACTGTGCACTACAAGTCAATTTTACCTCCACAGCACAGGAGTCGAAGAAAGCGAACCCCTCGGTGTGACAGGACTCTTGTCGGGCATACCGACTTAGACATGCTAGTCGTATTAGAGGTATAGTATTTGCCTGCACCAACAATGGAACGGCTTAAAGATGATAACTCTAGGTATAAAACTAGGGAGTAAAATTTGGGACAAACTTCCATTCAGGGCGTTAGTGACCTAACGCGCTGATGTAGTGCAGATTCCGGGTTTCCGGACTTGCTGCCGAAGCTGACACTGGAGTGAGCGTCCGAGCTGTTACCGAATTGTGCTGATATCTCGCAAGCTCCACCATGAAATGGACCCCAACACAAGTTTAGGAAAATTTGGCAAAATCTATTGTGTCTATTCTCAACCACTTCTGCTGGAGTTAACTCAAGAGACTTCCTCAGAAAGGACTTACTGTTTTTTGATAAATTCATTTAATAGCATTCCATACTATGTTGCGTCGTCATAGAATTACATACGTTAACATTTTCAACTTTCAAGAAATGTCCTCTTTAAGGGTCACATTTTTCGACTCTCGAAAATACCTTCACCTTAGGCTTATGTGTTAATCCTATGTCTTTTTTACTTACAACGCTAACCCTTGAGATGTGGTAATGGGTATTTTAAGTTACGGGATACTGTATGCTCTCCATGCCTCACCACTCTCACTATTTCCGCCGACCCAGGCGCTCAACATGGTCGTTACGCTGGTCTTGATTCTCCAACCCGCGAGTATAATGATCGATGTAAATATAGGGTTTATGTCAAGCACAACTGGATAGTAATCATGACTGTCCACAATCCCTTCGTAGAAATGTTAACTCACCACGCAAACCAAATCCAGCAGACATTCCTCCTAGAACGTTACGAATGATCCATTCACGGTTGATCCGGTCATCTCCAAAGACATGAAGAGCATTTATTAAAAATATATTGTGAAGATATTCTCCACCCCATGCCTTGTCGACGAAGAATGTCGGTGTAGAGGAGGACGTTGGAGGCCATATCGTCAGAAGAAACAGAAGGAAGAGTTTCGTCAGAGATGAATAGAATAATGTTAAAGGTATCAGAGAGAATCTGTGAGTATGGCTGATCAAATCACGATATCTAAAGAGAAGGGAAGAGAGAGACCTGAATTCCCGGGTGATGTCAGAGCTTGGAATTGTTGTTCCACGATATCGCCAGGTCTGCACCCCCAAGATGAGGCCCAATACACCATGACAAGCTAAAATAATTCCTGAATGGAACGCTATCGTTTCTAACAGTCATGAGCGCAAGTTGTGAAGCGGAACAAATTGCAATCATACCAGCACAACACCCTGCGAAAACACGAGCAAATCCATTCAATGTCTCCCTCGTCCACGGAGATCGGGTCATCGGCTGATTTGGATCTGTCGCAATTCTAAAATTGAGGTTTGAAGGCAACGATATGAGGTCTTACTGAAGTAGCTCCATCTGATAACTTTTCATACATCGTCAGTAGTCAATTAATTAAAGATAGAATTCGCATCATACACGCATCTAGAAAAGTAAGTATTGCACCATGACGAAGAATAAGAGTCCATCTGCCCTGGAGAGAACCTGTCGTTAATTCAAAAGGACCTTTTCTCGCACGGAAGACACGTACGTTCTCTCTAGTTGCAAGCTCTCCACCGCACGTCTTTCGGGCTTCGCTTGTCGACCTACGTGGTTTTGTTCCTCGATTATATAATAGATGCCGATATACCCCGCGCTTGAGCAAAATGAGATCGAGTAGCAGAGTTAACGAATCATGCTCCACATAAGGGTCTGCAAAGCAATGACAGACCGGCTTGGTAAGTTATTCAGAACGTCATGTCGGGATGTTACACTTTAAAAAGGACACAGACACACTGCTCAAGCCTAAGATTATACGCTGATTCATATTCGGTGTACAGATAGGGGATATAACTGGTGCAAGTCGTACAAATAGGCATGTCAAAGTTTCCAAGGACCGGTCACAGGTTTTCCTGTGACTTGTGACTCACACGTGAGTGTGACCACACGCTAAAAGGAAACAACGCCAACTGCGAAGTTTCCAGCTCCACTCCAAACGGCTTTCAATCATCTCGCAGGCCGCATTTGTAGACTCGCTCGTCGACACCAGAGACTTCCACTCTTTGAAGGACTATATCATACGTCAGTTGGAGCCATTTCAACCATGCCATCAACTAAGTATCGAGTTGGAGAACAAATGTCTTGACGTTGCAATCTGAAGCCCAAGTTGTTTTTACGCTCAGCCGTTGTCCAGTGTTTGTCTTCTCGATTCGACACGTGATTCCCGCTACCCTCTACTTTAGAAGCTTTCTGTCGGTAAGTCCGCTTAGCAGCGTCCGGTTTTTCCCATCGCGTGGCAATTGTTTGTTGGCTATTTGTTCACCTTACCCGTTTTCACCTTTGTCGTCATCCACATTAATGAAGTTGTCCCTATTTCCCTAAGACAACTTGTTATTTATCCTATATAGAAACATATTTCGTCAATGGGTTACTATGAGACCAAAGTATTCAGCACACTCGAACAAATATCAAATGATTACCTAGACACCAATTCCTTTGATTTGGTAGACCACTTCACCGACAGTCTATTAGAATATGTATTGCTCACTGCAATAACTTGTAGAACATTTAGTAATAAGTACCAGCAACAAAAAACAAACATATCACATGCAACATTTTGTGTTGACCTGGTTTTTTTTCAAAAATTTTCTGCCACTAATTCTTAAGTTCATTCATTTTACCCATATTTACATGTATCATATACTGCTGTAATTTGTAGAACATTTATACCATTCATTTGAAGGGAGGCATGGGATGAAAGATGGATGCCTTTTGAGGCATGACATGGGCATGACCTTGAGCTGCTTGAAGTTGGACAGCTACGACAGATAACCTCAGAGACTCATCATAGCCTGCAATCCTTGTATTTTTGTATTCTTTGGTCATTTTCTTACAGAGTCCTTTTCTTCCTCTCTACTTGATTTGCTGGACTCGCATAACTATGTGAGGTAAGGGATGTGGTCACATGGAGCATGCCACCTTGTGTGTGTTTTTGCCTCCTGCACCCTCCTTAGAGAGACTGGAGGTGATTTCCAAAGAAACTTTACTCTCACCATGCTAGCTTGGTGGTGATAAGCTGACCACTGAAGTTTTAGAAGCTTGCAGGAAGGGCAAACAGAAGATTTGTGCTATAGAAAAAGAAGGAGAGTATCCTACTAGCAATGCAAATACCTTTCTAGGGGCTTACAGGCTCTTGGGACCCCCACTGCAAGGCATCTCATCACAGAACACATCTTATATGTGCCCTGCAGAATTCCTGTCTTCCTCCTCTACCCTAGCCTTGCCAACATTCTCAAAAGAGATTTTGTGGGACTTTTGCAACAAAATCGTATGTGATTGCAAACAACAACTCCACTTTTCCTTTCATAATTCAGATATAATGGGTTTAACCACCTTGTACTGCAGGGCTTATGTAATCTATATAGAATGCGACGACCATTTTGTGGGAATTGATGGCTGACTAAAAATTTGTCAGAATTGATGAATCTTATGTAACAAGCTGGGTTTGAATTCCAAGCTCAGTTTCGTGTCTATATTGTTTTCGAGGTTAACCAACAGCTCCATGTGTAATATAATATTATTTTTTTATTGTGTGTAAGGTCTGTAGGTATGAGAAGACCATATGGCACTTTGAGATCATGTATGCAAAGTGCCAATGTGTGGAAAAGGCCAAACGCGATTTAGTGGACACTGTTTTTCACGCCTCGGTCATTCCTTGACCAAGCATGACCAAACAAATCAGAACTTCAAAGCTGTGGAAAAGAAACCACACAACAAAGTAAGTATCATCCTTCT
>JAGGAP010000447.1:0-24292 GCA_017657235.1 Termitomyces sp. T73sscA
GGAAGAAATAGGTCAAAACAGGAGAAGCCTTGTTTCTGCAGGAAACTTAATTCCTTTTCCTTCTAGAAACACTCAATGAAATATTTTAAAAAATTCTAGACTGTTTCTGATGAAAAAGAAACAGCCAAAAGATATCATTTTAACACTAGAAAGAGTCGGGAAAAAGTTATGCATTTTCTTAACTTTTAATATAAGAAATTATTTATATATTTCATAAGGAAAAAGGACCTAGAAATGGCATGACACACTTCTTTGTCTCTTTTTCTGATGGAAATAGGTTCCAGCGCCAGCAGTGCTCTTTCACCATATTTCTATTTAGTTAATGTACAACATATTAATCTCACGATGGTTTACAAAAAAAAAGTACTCTACTTACTTGATCTGTTTGCCAATGATGTTGTAGGTGTGAGAGTTTGCGAATATGCACCGTCAACAAGGGTTATTTATTGTCCAATATATAGTTTCGTAACGAAAACGCCCACACGCGTGGTCCCAATATCCACGCAACACTAATAGATCATTCATCGTTCTTCATGTCTTGATCAAAACTATAGGAAAGGATTATATACACATCCATATTTCCCATGGCACCGTTGTCCATTTGAATCAGACGCGCGGAACACGCCTCGCACATCCATGAAGGGAAAATGGTCACAGGTCAGGAATCAACATTAAAGAACATTAATCCTTGGACAGCCTCTCTCGACAGTCACTCACCTTCGTGGGTATCATCATTCTTATAATCAGCAGCTCTGCCGTAAGATACCTAAGGAAGTTAACGCCAAATATTGCCCTTGTGGTCAAGATAAGCGGATCGAATCTTCACTTTGGCAGGCAGAATCGAATCATAAGTCGCTGCCTTAAAAGATGAGACGTCCGACTCGGACATACGAATCGAGACCGTTATCCTTGTTAGCAATAGCAAAAAGTGTATCTCAGCCTGCGGAACTGCAATGCGGACGCTGTTTCTACAAGCTTCGAAAGGTAAGGTGTGCTTAAATCATTGTATGTGTCTGCTCTTTTCCAGTTGACCAGGAAATCTACGGTGTTGGATGCGGGGCTTGAGTAGTTGGGGTTTTAAGATCACCAAGACAGTGTCATCGCCACAATCTCGCTCGAAATTGACGTAATCTGTGGTTGGCATTGTGATGGCAGAAAAACATAGGTCTTCGATAAAATGAACCCTGTTTCACCATACTGTGAGACTGAGTTCACAAAACTCATTGCTATAAACCTTGATTTCATGCTCAAATAGCAAAGACGTCCGTAGGTATCTAACTCGAAGCTCCCCTACAAAGTCTCAGCTCCTTGAAGGGTGTAGTAATTCGCAAATACACATTCAGCTCTTGTTCGTACAAAATCCGCAATATTTACAGATTAAGCCAAGTTTTGGAAGAATGTGGATGGTGCTGTGATCTCTGAGTGCATTCTGCCGATTATGATAGCCGGAGAAGTCGACCGGAGACATCTGTAGAAAGATTAGGACTGTTCGGTGACAGGACTTCTGACCGATAGTTCTGGTGTAGGGCATGGTGCGTTCCTGAGGAACCATGGAGATGCAGAACAAAGCTCAGCTGTGAACTGACAAATATGTAACGCCGTCAAAAAGTAATTTATTATTTAAATGATACTCACGGTCACGGGTGTACTTATGACTAATGGATGGCAAAACAGATTGAAGCCTTAGCTCACCGCTAGCCATGGCTGTGAAGGCGAAAGCGAGGTCAGAGACTCTTCGAGCTGACTTTTCAATGGCAGTGCCAAAACTTATCGTATTTTCCACAGGACACTCATTGTTCGCATGATCTCTACAGCTCAAACGGGCTTTTTCTACACAACTCAGCGTCTTCGCCAGGGTCCAAGGCTTTCCGCTGTCAAGTATGATCCCAAGGGTAAAGCATAGCTGAATTGAAGATCATCGATGCAGACTGACGTCGTGTATAGTCAAAGCTCGAGTGTTGTTTGTGGAGAGTAGGAAGAAAAAGAAATAGGCGGTCGAACCAAAATCCATACCTTTGCCATGCATCGCTCGACGCTCTTCTTCTGATTTCGTCTTGTTGGATTTTTATGGTGGGATGGACTTGCTTAGATTCCTTACTCCTCCTATGTGCGTTGTTGTTCTTCTGTGAACACCCTTGCGATACTAAAGTCGTCGATTGCAGAATTCCTGTTTATGTACACATAACACATGCCAGTCCGAAGTGGCCTCTAATCTCTCCCTTCGTGTCAACGAGAACTAATCTAGCGCATTATGAAGTTTATAGTGTTCGCCATGTTGACCAACCAGTTCTCGCTGGTTGTTGCTTTTCGTGAAATAATAACCTTGCAGCAGCTTTTACGCTCACCTGATGGATATCGACATTGAATCTCTCCGACACCAGTGGTAGTAGGAGTGCTGACCTTTGGTCATGATCAACATTACTTCAATTCGTAATACCCTCATTTTTGCACGTGGCAATCCTGACCTCTGCGAATGGGACCCATCAGTTCGTCGTACTATTAATTCGGAAAGTTTCTGACATCATCCCAACATTCGATAATTGCAACATCTATCATCACGGGATGTGTTTCATGGTATCAATCAGAGAAAATGACATACCGGATTCGTAATCGTAATCGATCAAATCTCTTGAGACCTCAAGAGTTTGGTTTAAGTTCCTAAAATGACCCGATCCTTCGAGGAATTGGCTCATCAACATCTAACGTTGCCTTTTCCACTCTCATCGTCAGCAAGTCTTAATATAGGATATGGGTGACTTATCTGAAAGTGAAATGTGCGTCAATAACTGGACCTCATGCTGCGTATTCTTTGACGTGTCTGTCAAGCCATTTCAAAGCGCAATCAACAGATATCTGGATACTCGGAATACATCGTGATTACGTGGTCTTCCCCAATAAGATTGCTGAGGGTCGACATTGCTCGCGGGTTGCTGCCTGAATGAGTATATCTGGTTCGGTAAGTAAACATGTTTGTCCTAATCTCTAGTATCATACAAGTGTCTCTGTATAGAATCTAGAAAATATACCAATGTTCTCGGTAATAAAGTTCGAAATAAAGGTCATGAAACTACACGCCATTCGAGCAAACACAAATTGTCCCAGTAAATTCCATGCAATGCAACCAACAAATAGAAATTACGCCGCTGGTCAACCTTCGCGAGGTGTTCTGACCAAACTGGATACAAGATATAAAAGTACCTTTATCGTTGCCCATTAATACTGGTAACTTGCAGTCGGTACGTCCACTCTGGAAAGCGTTGTTCACACTTCTTTTTTATCCACTGACGGTGAGCTTTCTTAGCGTTCAAACGCAACTCGACGCGTGCCAACTGTTTGAGTCGCCCCAAGACTCGCACAAGCTTTGGCCAGTTAATGCCATAATCTGTATCTAATCCGATTGTGTCACTCGGGATCAACCAGAAACTGAAGGTAACTCGCTCTGTGGAGTCTGGGAGTTGCATTAGCATTGCTATGACCCAGTCGAAGGAGAGCTGTCGGGAATCCATATAACCAACGCTGTGGATTGGATCCACGAGGTCGATAAAGTGAATTGATTTTAGATCGATATTTTTTCTTAATGCAAAGCTTCGCATCGTGCATCCTGTCATAATTAAAAGTAAGCATTGTGATACATTTTCACAACAATCAAGCTTGTCACTCACTCAATTGATTTTTTGCAGAAATAACGAGTGAGCGAAGAGATGTGCCCACAGACGTCAAGAGGTCTCCTACGATGCGTTCATTCCTCATTTCAACATCTTCGAGGACAACCTCCTCTACTTCTCCCTCTATCGTCCCTGTCGATAACAACGCCGTCAATCCTGGGACCACCGGTATGCTATTCGCTGCAAAGTGAAATTTCCGTAGGTGTTTAAGCACTTTGCCTTTGCGCGCAGCCTGCTTGATGTCAAAACAATCCTTCCACGATACGTTCTTCAACTGCAAACATTCAAGCTTGGGGAATTGCTGCAGGAGAGCTACAAAACCTGTATAGTCAATGCGGCATGATTCGAGGCTAAGGTATGTCACGCTAGGCGAACCGCTGAACCAGTGCGCATCTGGCATGACGTGCCAATATACCAGAGTAAGATGGGTTAGGCTCCGCAAGGAGGCGAGTGCCGCAAGATTGTACTGTTGCTCTGGAGCATATTGAGATCGCAGAGAGAGGGAGTGAATAGTGATGTGAAAGTGGGAGATAGGCCGAGCAACGTGACATAGAAAGGTATTGAGTGATTTTTGTGGGAGGGAAAGGTCGAGGTTTATGGAACGGAAGAGGTGATGTCGACTCCTCGCCTGCCAAGCTTTGCACACGAGGTTACAGGCCTTCAAGGCACAGATGTCAGTATCAAGGTAATCGATAATAATGTCAGTGAGCTCGATAGGGAGTACCTGGAGAAATTGGGACATTACGGGGTACTAGAATGATATAAGATCAGCCCTTCTTTTAAAGGAACCGTGAGGCACAGCCCATAGCTAGTTGATATATTTAGGCTCCTTGGCTCGACTTCAGACAGGTCATATTGTATACTGTTCCGCGAGCAAAGGACATCAGCCCTGATCACGACCCATCCATACATGATCTCATAGTGTTCTGGACCCAGGGATAGATGGGGGCTAAAGCGGCGTAAATGTCTATGGAATCGCCATATTTTTTGAGTGAGTCAGCATGAACACCGAGACGTTTTGATTTGTGATGTGCGTCATCATTTTTTGAGCTTCACATCATCCGCCACCTGATGCAACACGACCATTGCTCCAACAACGAGAGGTCGATCAGGTCGATCTACTTAGTTGAAATTCCAGCAACGCCGCGCGACTATAGTCTCTCTTCGAGGTCTCATTGCGAGGTACTTGAGAGGCAACAGATCACCAGATAGATCTTGAGGGAATCGATGTTCACTGCTTTGCGTACTCATGATTATTGAAGAGCAAACACTCTTTCAAATACTATCACAAACACCTTCCGCGGTGTTCTAGCCCGCGTGATAGCTGAAATGCCCATCAAAGTCCGTATGTAATGTGGCTGATACCTTTTGGTGCTCCAACGGAGTCTCAAATGCAGAGCTTATGCTATGCGAGTCATAGATCAAGGCTTTGATTTCTATCATGCACAGGAACCCCCATACTGTTTTGATTGAGTTGTGATGCAGGACGCCCACATTTTCTCAGCAAGCTTTTTTGGAGAGTTATCCCTCGGAGACAATCGTGATCACAACTCGCGCATCACAACTTGAAAGGTACATAAAAGTCTTCGATTTCACTGATGATAAAGGTATTTGGATGGGGAGCTTCATGATCGGGAATCTGTGTTACAGACGAGGACACAGGCGGTGCGGATATATATATATCAGTGATGTCATCTTTTAAATCAAAGTCTGGAGCAAGTCTGGAGTGTAGTATCATGAAAAGACCACCCTGCCTAAGGTAGTTACTAGGTGAAATGGAAACCTGGTGCTTATCTGGGGATAATTTCAGCTATTGACAGAATATGACTCAGAGGATAATACACCCGGAACTCCGAACTTAATACATAGTATGATCAAGATTCTGATGAAGAAGGGAGGCTCTGCCAGAGGTTCTCATCGGCTTGTTTTAATATGTGCTAAGGTCTTTTTCCTTCACTGCTTTCTGAAACGATGCAACCACTGAAGTTTCATCACGACAATGGAGGCCACATTCGAACACGACGACGATAGCTCTTGGATAGCTCTCTCTTTTCATCGAATTCTCCCGCCCTTCGTTCCAAATGTTTACCGTTAAGCAGGCCAAGAGGACGCTTCTACTGCGGGGATGTGCTGCAGAACGCATCCAAACAGGAGTCTTATCGAGCTTGAGGGGATTACGTTTCCGCAGGCTTAGTCTGGCTTAGTATTTAGTAAGTAAACAATCAGAGATAAATAACGCGCGCCCCGCTCGGACATTTGTTCCGAATTATTTAGACCGATTACAGTTACTGCAGACGAACTGGTTTAAATATACAATCTGATTAATTCACCTACACTCACTGCTCACAACGTTGAATCCTTTCCATCTATCGCAGACAATCAGAACATGGCTCCAAGCGTCACACCTTGAGGAAAAGCAATCAATATATCATCTTTCTTCATCAGGTGTCTGATTCATGTCGAACCCTTGCGAGACAACAAAAGTATATATATTACAGGAGGCAAAACGTAGTCACTCTCATCTTGAATTTCTTAGTACAGAGCTTTCCATCCTTATCGAGAGAATGAACACTAATTTCAAAAGGATAAACGATACTCTCTTATTGATCTCAAGAGCAGATTGAGAGGATACAACCCGATCGAGATAGCATGTTGAAACGGGTGAAATAAATAACTGATATTCTGGTGCCGCAGGGGACGCGGACGCTTTTGAAGAGGAGGCGGATCTGGATCAAGAGCTTGCAATGAAGTCACGAGAGTGTTAATTGCAGAAGTCAAAAGAATGCTTCCTCAGACTGTGCTCGACCCCTCTGACCATACCATTGAGTTTCGGCCTCGATATTCATATGACTAGTACAGTGAGTACAGTGTAGTAGCCTCAGGCTTCCATGGTCTAGTGGCCGAAGTTGATGCACAAAGTATGGTCGATATACACGTTTCCAAATTTGGAGACTATTGTGAGTGGATGGCTTGTGTGATGTGGTTGCAAGGATCAAGAAATTTCTCAACTTTGATATGACTCCAATGTTCGTGCTGCCCAAGTCGTTCCTAGGTCACTGCTTGTTGGGCAAAAGAGTCCGGGCTGTTGTGAGGATGACTGATGTAGTCTACGTCCGGGTCCGGAACGATGGGGTATGCTCTAATATCATGTCTCAATATTGCTGCACTGTAGTTAGTTCCCTAGTTCCTACATGCTGGTTTCAGTCAGAAATATGTCGCAACAATATCAAAGTCGTTTCTACCAGGTCAAGCTTCTGACGAACTTGGAAAAACCCTGAAACAAACAGGTGTGATTGTCACATCATTGATTCGGGCTGGCGAATTTAAATGAGCATTGTCCGAGTCAGAAGGTCTTGTTCTTTCTAAAATTTTCTGCTTTAAACAGTGGCCGGAAACAGTGGCCGGAAAAAATGGCCACAAAACAGTGACAATGGCCAAAACACCAACCATAACAGTCTGACAAAGAGTGAGATCGTGAGGATAAAAACCCTTCTCGAAGGCCGCGACAATAATCAGAATCCCATCAACCCACAATGTCCATCGAACCCGTCGAAATCCATCCTTTCGGCTTGCCTCGAAACGACGACTTTACTCCTGAGGAAAGCCAGGATACCTTGAAGATATGGGATGAACTTTTGCAAATTTTTGAGAGACTCCAGGGAGAGAAGGAGGCCTGGAAAAGTCTAGAAGGCCTCGGCCTGCCCGAGCACAAGACAAATGAAGAGTGGTTGGAGGCAGCCATAAAGTCGGGTCGAACAGGAAAATCTGCTGAGGAACTTACTACCCTTGTCGCACGATTGACCAAGATCTCAGAAGACTTCGAGGTGGTGATGGAACGATTTAAAAAGGTGATGAGGAACCCCGATAAGAAGGAACAGCTTCGTCGCACGCTTTCAGGTGTCTTTCCATTTGCTGAAAGGTGAGGGAAAAGTATCACTACACTCTTAAATCCTGACAATGACTGTTCGTAGAAGACGATTTGAAAAAGCCAAAGACAAAAAGGTTTCTGACGGAAACGACGACTTGAAGACGAGTTGATATATGAAATGAATATGGTATCCAAGAGTCCTGTACAGAGTATACAATGCTATGCGTAAACGTTCACAGAAAAATCTGTTGCACGAACGGCGTGTGTCATGTTGCCGGATCTTGAAGAACGGCTAGCAGATACCGATCATCTAGAGAACTGAGTCTCAGTCGGAAGGTAAAAATCATAAGACATTCACGTACTAGGCGATATCATCAGTTCATGCCGCTTTGTTCGTATCCTCATGAACCGGACCTCGTTCTATCGCATTTGTTTCTAAGCGAAAGGGCATCGGCAATCAGAGCGGCAGATACGCACCCCATCTGTCTCCCCTGCGTGAACTTCTTCCAAACCGCCTTGAACGCTTCCCACAATCCGCCCGATCACTGTAGCGTACTTCCGCCCTTGCTCACCCTCAAAAATGACTCCAGAATGTCGAATAATACTTGCCGGATGCCCCCTTGATAGCAGCATGTAGCCGAGTACCGAGCGGTGAGATGAAAGCATCGCAAGTTGTGCTTCAAGCTCTGGTGGCATAGCAGAGGATGATGAAGAATTACTTGGTGCGGACTGGACATTTGGATGGGAGACAAATGATGTTCTCGCTGGCGATTTCGTACTCGTAGACTGTTGTTACATTTGTGAGGTTACAAGGGAGCGTTTCATGAACAACGAACCATGAAAGATGAACGCTGATTTCAGACAAATGTTTGACTCTGTTGTTCAGGATCAGCCGGTGCACGTGTTCACGACGCGTCAATAGCTGACGCGCTGATGACAAATTGAAATTCGTATATTTGCACAAGTTGAGCAAGCCTCAGCTGAATATGTTACTCAAGTTCACTGAAATCCATATCGAATGCTCAAACTTTTCCCATACTTTCATCTCGTTGGGACACTCCTCCGAGGTTTTTCGCTGCTTTCTGCACTTCAAGACTTGAATCCCCTTGGAGAAATTATTTCATAGAATTGCATGATGCTGAACGTCAACATCGATTTCTAACCTACAATAAAGATACTTGTATGATCTATACTTCGTGGATAATAGCAGACAAAAATTTGACAAAAATACAGAAAAAATTAATACTGAGAAATAAGTAACAAGTTACATACAAGACACTTATGTAATAACGAGTCAGGAAGATTGATTAAGCGCTTGTATTGCGCGAAGAAATTATAACATCGAATGGTTCTATATGACTAGAAAAGGAGGAATAAGCAGTCAAAAAACGACAAAAATTACTCGTCGATCACCTTGTGGTTCCATCAGTATATTTTAAGGTAGGGAGAGGATTTCCAGCTGGTAGAGAGATGTCAAACTTCGAGAGGACTCCGGCCATGGTAAAAAGCATCGTTGTTTCCGCAAAGTTCACGCCTGACAACACGGCTCAGATCTACAGTGGACCAACCGTAAAAAGAAACCACACCTGGACATCTGCGCCTCCCAAACCCGAAAGAATAGATCCTGGGATCTGGCTGCAACGACGTGTGTAAGGACTGAGGAGAGGTAAACCGTTCCGGATCAAAGCTATATGGGTTGGGATACAAATCCGGGTCATGTAGAATTGCCCTTCACACATGAGCTTTCCTATCATGTTACAAGGGCGAAAACCTACCAAACATTGGCTACGACGGTAGCGCCTTTCGGTATACGGTATCCCTTGTATTCGTCCTCTTGGGTAACTCCATGAGGTAGAGCTGTTCATGAAAGAGTAAGTCAAAGGTGAATGAATCTTTCAATGGCGCACCTAGATTAGCTACTGGAGCATACCGTAGTACCTCTTTCATCACTGCAGGAAGGTACTCGAGCTTGCTGAGGTCCGAAAGTTGAAGCACATGACCCTTTCCGGCGAACGCATCAAGCTCGGCTTGAGCCTTGCTTTGAATAGGTTGGTTTAGCGCCATGAGCATGATGAAGGACACGAGAGCAGAGAGCGTCTACCAGATCAACGAATTCAACAAATGTTTCGAACTATAATCTGAAAACGTACAGTATCCCCAGCACCGGCATACAAGCCACCAGCACACCACTTGACAATGTCTTCCTGTTCAGCATCTACCATGTCGACTCCATTTGGACAAAGATATCGCGAGGTAAACGACTCGATAAAATCGCCAGATTCCTATCAGAATTGTCTGTTGCATGACAAGGACAAAACGCAAGTAGTGTATCATACCATCTGCTTTTTGACCCATATATGAGGAACTTCAGACAAGCCCTTCAATTGTTCTCGCCAAATCTCTCCTTGACGTTTCCACCTCGCGCCAGGGAGGAACGAAGGAAGATAACGCACTGGGTAACATCACATCAGAGATCTAGACATGAGGGCTCAGGAAGCTAGCTTACTAATGGGGAAATAATCAACGAGCCATCTACCAGGAGCCATTGCAAGGCCAGATATTTTTGATGTGTCCTCGGTGACCTTGATGAATGGGTCATTTTCAGTAACAGTGTACCCAAAGGCCATTTTCATAATAACTGCGGCTGCGTTCCTGCGAGAACGGTAAGCTTTTAGGTGACAGTTGAAAAGACGAGATCTCTACCTTCTAATGTGCTCTTTGAATTCTTTAGGGTTGACAGAAATACTATCAAGAAGAACTTCTAATTCGGTCTGCAACAAGGGCCAATATCCTTGTGTGACACGGGCATTCAATCCAGTTTTCAAGAGCTTCCTATATTTTTTGTGGCGAGGGTCAAGAGAAGAGACGTTGAAAACAGTCTTTCTGCGGTCACAAACATCGTGGAGCATAGAGGACTTGGGGCGGTCTGAGTACATGTTTGCGCGCTTTTCTAGAAGGTCATGCACAGTGGTTACATCGTTTAAGACGACGATGCGACGGTTGTACACTCGGAAAGAGATAATAGGACCTATAGTTCATGTCAGAATGATGAAAGCCGGGAAACGATGTCGAGTACTACTTTTGAAGTCACGAGTCCATGAATCGTAGAGCCTCCAAGGTTCCGTAGTGCAGAGTAAATGTTTGACGCCAGAGAAAATATACCCATGAGGTCCCGGCGGTAATGGTAAGAGTGCCCATGTTCGTGAGAAGCGATATAGTATGCCTAAGGAAACAAATAGACTACTGATGTAGAGACAAAGAGGATACATATAGATGGAAGGCATTGATCACCTCCATCTCCCCATTATATAGTTTCGAGTGTAGACGCTGTGCACTGCAGTGGAATAAATAACAGCATGACTCAGTCTTTGTTTACGGGGTACTCAGACCATTTCGTATGCGACAAACTCAATGATAGTCTGATATCAACCCCCATCCGAGTCAGAGGAAATAAGTTAAGCAGGGGAAACTCGTCGATAAAGCCGAATCCTTTGTTCTCGGAGAAAGAAGGTAAGCATGATGAGCTATGGAGGTTTATGGGAGAGTTATGTTGGATCCGCCCTCGGATTTAAACAGTCTTATCGTCCCTTTTATGCCAGGCCCATGTGGAGTCATTCTAGTGGTATTTGTGTGAGAAGCAGTAAAGGTGTTATGCACATCTGACACGGCATTGTCATCTTGGCGCTTAAATCTCTGTGACGGGACTTCAACGGTTCCGTGGGTGGGGCGCTTCAAGTTAACCGCAACGATCAACAAATCTCATTGCTGTGCACGTACCGTCACGTGATCACGACGGGGCGCAGCGAACTGACAACGTCTCCTTCTCTTGAACCGTACCTCAGGCCTCAGATAAGAAACAACACTCATCTAGGTCACTAAGCCAATTCTGAACTCGAGAACTGACAGTAAATGTATTTATTGTGTATTTATGCAAAAATTACAAAGTGTATTACATGTAAAACAACTAGGCAATGTGAGTATAACGGCATAACAGGACAGAACAATATCCGGAAACACAGAGTTTCAAGGAGTCCGTTCGGGCACTAAACGCCTAGGATCTCTGCGACGTTATCATGACGAGGGATCATCCTTACACGAAAAGGTACCGGTGAGCGACCAGAAAGTCCATCGTACTCCATAAGATCGATAGGCTCCCCGGGTATTTCTTCCATCCTGAAGGCCCAGAGCATTCTAGAGATGGCCAAGAAGACTTCACGTTCTGCAACCCACATTCCTGGGCAGATACGACGTCTAACGAGGTAGTTTTATTTATGAGCGTGGAGCTTCGTCAGCTCAATTTTGAACGTAGACATACCCGGCTCCGAACATCCAATGATCACGTTCGTATGGGTCTGCTAGATTGGCCGACTCGGAGGACAACGTGGAGTCATTGAAATACCGTTCAGGCTATGAAAGGACATAGATAATAGACTCGGGGTTGATGCTAGCAAGGACGGCTTACGTTGAAAGAATGGGGATTAGGATGGCGCCGAGGATCGTGATGCATCGTAAACTGATTAAGATTAGTTTCAGTCGTCTGCAGTGCACGGTTGAAAATGTACTTACCGTGTTCAATACGACGACAGTGTCCTTAGGAATGAAGTATCCACGGTATGTGACGTCTTGAGTGTTGACGTGTGGTGTCCCCAGCCAGAAGGGGTTATGGCAACGTTCAACTTCCTGCAAATCGTTTGATCACAATCAGTGTTTTAAGGAACGAGGGTGTCTAACCTTGATGATGGCATGAACATATGGAAGATTTTTTTCGTCTTCCACTGTGGGCAAACGCCTTCGTCCAACAACCCGATCAAGTTCCGCGTGAGCTTTGGCCTGTATTTGGGGGTAAGCAGGAATGAGCGCTGAGAACCACTGCATGATAGAAGCAGTCTGTATACATGATGGTCAGAAAATTCAATAGAAAGAATTATCGTTATTTAGCTGACTGTTTCCACACCGCCAATCATGAATGCGGAAGCCAGAATAGCCATGTCAACGTCGTCCAAACCCTCTTCCTCCTTTGTCAGGATCATAGTTTTCGCCAAACATTCAGGAACAGATTCCCCACGGTTGAGCTTCCCTTCAATATTCTTGAGAAAGCCACCATAGGTCTCCACTAGGTCTGAATGAAGCTTCTTCCCTCTGGTGATCATATAGTTTGGGATACGTTGAAGAAGCGGGACGAAATCTGTCAAGTTAGATACCGGTCCGGTCGTATTCCTACATGGGGTATGACCATGCGTCAAGTCATAAACATGATACCAGAGCATACGAACATAAATTCTCGCGACAGCTTGAGAGCTGTAGAGACGAGTGGGTCCTCTATGGCAGGTGTACGAATGCCAAAAACGATTGCGAGCATGTTGTTAAGTGAACAGCGACCTGCATGTGGCTGGGGATTAATGGGTGTTGTGCCAGCTTTGCCGTATCTGTAGAGTTCCCGCACGAGAACAGAAGCTTCATAATCGAGAACGTGGGTGTAGTCTTCAACGGCACGCATATTAAGCCAGCCGGTTGCGATGCGACGATGCTTCCTCCTATAGATTAGTGGCGTTAAGCTTATCAAGTCGGTGTTTACAAAGAGAAAGACCGTTACCATCGTTCGTTGTAAGGGGTAGCGGTAATACCGCGGCCAGCGAAGATAGTTTGAGACTTAAGGAACATTTCTTTTCTGGAGGAGAAAATGGCACCATTCGTGACCATGAGATCTTTCACGATCTGTGGATCAGAGATGACGACGAAAAGCTGGTTTCCAAGCCACATCGAGTAGAGTGGACCAAATTTGTTCGCCCAGAAATCTAAAGTGAGTTCTGGGTAATTTGTAAGGAATGGAAAAGATCCTGAGTCGAGACATCAGATACCCTCCACACTAGATTTTCCAACATTCAACTGAACTTACCGACGATGGGTAGTCCTATCGGACCATCAGGAATGGGGTCACCGGCCATGTTCTTGGGTCGTCTGGCTCGCAATGTTTTTGCAACAAAGTAGACAAAGGCCGAAATGATCGAAGCAACGAGGAGAACTCCTTGAGGGAGTGAAGGGAGACGCCATGGATTACCGTACATCGGATAGGACGTCATGATAAGAGGTAAAAGATGTGATTCGAGCGAGGAAGAAATAAAAGACGCCTGTTAAGCATACCTCGGCAGTCGATGTCCTTCATTTTAACTGTGGGTGATTAAACGGCCTTGCGCGTGTTTTTCGCCTAAAGAGTAAGAAATTCAAAACGTTGATATCACAACCGCGTGGCTCGGGGAAAGGATATGACCAACGGAAGATGTATCTACTGACATTTTGAGGAACCACCGATCGCGTAATGACCTACCGAACAGGAGAATGCGACAATTGGACATATGTAGTCGCTTCCTGTTGGAGAAGAGATACATACCTAATGTGGTTGAAAAGGCCTTGTATGGCTTTTCACACGGCATTGCGCAACCCTGAAGATGGATCGTCGATAAACGGTTTCTGTATCCATGGCTGGTGACATCTCTGAGACACCATGGAAGACCTTACATGTTGGCGAGATTCAAGCGATTATGACGACGAGCAGGTGTCACAAAGCCGACATCGTTAAACCCGGACGTGGTAATCAATAATCCTCGGATGATCCCTTCTATATAATCCGCTTAAAAAGAATGTGACAGGCGTCGGTGCATAAGTAAGTCAGTCGCGGGGTACAAGTTGCTTGAACGAGCAGTGGGTGAATAGAATGGCCGCCGATGACACCATCAGTAAAATTGTCGGTCTGGTTGGTAACGATGCCCTGGCCGGGCAGCATACTTGACGTTCGCGACAGGCCGATATGTCACTCCGCAGGCTAGTCAAAATGGTCACCCTCGAGATACCTAAGCAGTGACAAGCTTTCCTAGGATCAGAGGTTCACCAGACATTAGGTTACTGACATTCAGACAATCAACCAAATTCCAAAAGCAACAGTGACCTATAGTTATCGCCATGGGGCTGTAGCCTCGCTTTATCTTTAGTGCTGAGAGCTTTGGGCAGCAAATAGTTCACACAGATCAGAAAAGATAGCTATAGCCCACATGCTCGTCACCATTTGTCGCAATCGTCATGGAAAAATATCAGGTCTTGGTTTAGTTTCATGCAAGTATCTCATCAATCGATCCATGGATCAACTTGAACAACTTCAATTTTAAAACCGCGCTTGTCAGTCCGCACACATTACCGAAGCAACTTTTGATTACCATAAGCGACGCCTCTGCCGAGATCTTTACTTGCTCTGCATATCATATCCATTTCCCCTTACTTAAACATTAAACAAATAAAGACCTCAACACAATTGTCACATTGAAGTTTGCCTACTCCCAAGTAATACATTGTTGGACAAGTCAGAGTTACTTGGGGCTCAAGTTCTTTGCCGAAATTGGATTTCAAAAGATCGTCGACTCTGTTTGTATCACAGACAGAATCATAAATGCAAGCTCACTATGCCTTATCTTGAACTCTATATTTTCCAGCAAAAGTTTCAGATTTTTTTTTAAAAACCACATATACAATGGCGGATAGAACAAGAGACCACGGCTCAACAGGGAAACAAGCGAGATAAGCCAAGTGATATATTATAGAGTAATTAAGTGCACCAATTTGCCACTGAGGACTGCATTAACTTCATATGATCTTTTTGATATTAATAGAACGTGTTTCGGATCGATAAAGGCTCGAAGAAACATGTCACCTGTGTCTTGGCCAGCTTCTCACTGTAGAAAATGACACTTTCCTAAGCTTCAAGACTTTTTCCATCAGGAATTGACACATTGGAAGTGGTATGATATGTTTTGTTTCATTTTCCCCAAGGATACGCTACTAGGTGCCAGCAGTAATTCCCTCTGAGAATGGCTCTTGCTTCAGGCTTCGGGGCAACGGGAAACAAAGTCCATAGTTATATATAGGTAATTTTGAGCTTATTAAAAAAAGATTGTATACCATAGGCAATCTCCGATCAAGGAGATCCTTAGGTAAGTATGATGAACTGGTTCGGCTAGTTATTTTTCTCGCGCTGATGGTGGCGTTTCTCGAGGACGTTGTATACAAATTTCCGGTGTGAATTTGTGACCGTTGGATCTTCCACCTCGTGTATGACCGTTGACGTTGAACGTTGAGACCTTGTGGGCGCTCTCTCAAGGTAAGTAAGTTCAGATAATTGATGATCAATTCGCGTTCGACTTTAGAAGTTTTATTGTCCAGGACTTTTTTTAGATTTCATCATGTCCGCTGGCACAAAACACCGTCTAGCACGATGGCCACCCTTGCTTTCTCGTTGGCTTGGTTATCGTGCAACGCCTCCTCCCAAGCGCCCTGAATATATTGTCTGGTTATGGTCGTTCATTGGTGCCTTCTGTGGAATCTCCGTGATCCAGGCAGTCTTCGGGCAAGCACATTACTTCATTTTGAAAGGAGTACCGCCTATTGTAGCCAGTTACGTGAGTTGTTCGACCATGAGGTTTTTCGCCTTGTCATTGAAGGTCCCCAGGGAGCCTCAGCTGTCTTAATCTATGGTTCCATTGATGCGCCGCTCGCTCAACCTCGTCCTTTGCTTGGGGGCCATTTCATCGGGGCACTCGTCGGGGTGTGCATCACCAAATTGTTCCACCTCCTTCCAACCGAAGAGCGTTTCTTGCAGCTTGAATGGCTTGCTGGATCCTTGGCATGCGCGACTTCCATCGTGGCCATGCAGATTACTGGGACGACCCACCCACCTGCAGGTATGCTTCCCTAGTCTCCGAAACGAAATGAACATGTCGCGACCATCATTGTAGGTGCAACGGCATTGCTCGCAGCCGTCAACTCTCAGATTCGTGATATCGGCTGGTACTACCTTCCAGTAGTGTTACTCACCTCAACACTTGCACTCGTGGTTGCTCTACTTCTCAACAACATCCAGCGCCGTTACCCTGTCTTCTGGTTCCATCCTGCCGTGTCTATTCCTGCCCCTGTGTCTCCGGAACTTGGAGGACCTGAGACAATCGATCGTTCGAAATCTCCTGTTCGAAGTGATAGCATTGAAACGTCAAAGCAGAAAATGACTTCACAAGTCTGATTGTCATGTTTGTCGTCGACAACG
The DNA here is from genome assembly GCA_017657235.1 of Termitomyces sp. T73sscA. Taxonomy (NCBI): domain Eukaryota; kingdom Fungi; phylum Basidiomycota; class Agaricomycetes; order Agaricales; family Lyophyllaceae; genus Termitomyces; species Termitomyces sp. T73sscA. The sequence continues at coordinate 16,619 of JAGGAP010000447.1, forward strand.
AATTCAATATGCTTACTCATGTCTTTCTTTGGTTCTGGCTAGATTTGGAATTATCTAATCTTTTTTCTTGGTGCATTGATTGCGCGATGAGTGGTTCTTGGTATCTTGTACATAATGTACATACATTTGATCTTATGTGTAGAATATACCTGTCACACTTTTTCCAGCTCTCATCGGTGGATAATTGCTCAATCAAACTTTAAGCTGCAAGACCGGTACGACTGGCCGTGTTTCGAGCTTTGTGTCAAAAAGTGAACGGACGCCGAAGTTCTTCTGATGGCTTCGAATTCCTCTGCTGAAATGATTGCTTCATGATGTATAACGGCAACATTGATTACAAATGCCTATCTCAGAACTGAAAAATTTTCACCTTCTTACAAAGTAACGCCGCTTCTTGTTGGCGATACATCTGGATGACGCCAAGAAGTCAATTGTTACGAGTGTGTTTACCGCAGATTAGATTCTGTTCCTGTGGGAGCGGATCTGTTCAACGCTCAATACTCACTTTATTCATGAGAATCATCAAGGAGGACATACACCTGGATCGTCTACTTTCTACTATCTCACACTCTTTGACCGGGGTACCTGGTTTCTCTTGTCAGGTCGTAACAGTCTCCTTGTAACTACCTCAACATGGAATCGCCATGTATGATTTGTATGTCGACCGGCCCGGGATGCAGCAATGGCACGACCACGTCTTTGGTAGTGACAGAACGGCCCGTATGTCGAAACTGGTCCCGATGAGGTCTGAACCAATACAACCTTGAGGACGTCATCACCTTCAAAACATAACAGGTACAATTAAAACTAACTTTTCTTGTCCTGCTACTTAGTATGTCGTCTCAAGAAGAATCTCCTTCGAGACGTATAACGTGGATACCACTAGCTGCGGTAATTCCTTTAGCTCAATCGAATTATAAGTTTTTAAATTTCTACATAGTTCGCCGGTACTAGTATTGCTTTAGCTATCCCTCTCGTCGCTCTTGCGAGACGAAGGAACTCAGTACTCAGAAAGGCATTATCAGAGACTAATGCTGCCCCTCCCAGACGCGGTGTCAATTCGGGACGTCTCAATCGCGCATCCACACCGAGTACCGGAACCCCCGAGGCCGGAGTATCATCCGTACATTTTTCTGCACTGGGCACGGGTGAATTACTTTCTGCCATATCCAAAGTAGACTACAGCACGGCATTTTGGGCAGGGAAGGCGTTTGCAATTGCCACGGGTATTGTGACTGTTGGAGGGGTTGCGCTCGTAGTCGGAGTCAAATCCATGATGGGTGTCAAAGATGTAAGTGTTCCGCTTGCGAGGTTAGACTTGGGATTAATTTTTTTGCAGACGAAAGACTTTGCGAATAGGATGCGAATGCTGGTATCGCGCTGTCTACCGAGCTTGAGTTCACAGATCCACCGACCACCGGATGAGGATGATCAGGGTGCACCAATATCCGAGTCTTTGGACCCAACGTGGAAATGGGCAGAGGCAGAAAAGCGCTTGCAGGCCTCGTATGAATCCGGTGGCTTTCCAGCGTGGACTGAGACGGCTATAAAGGAACTAGAGAACGAAGTAAAGATAGAACGAGCACGACGGCAAAAAGAGTACGTGAATGCAGAAGCGAATCGGTAGCTCGCGTGACAGCTGCGCAGACCTGTGAGCCGTCCTCAGGATGACATGTGTGTCCACTCGACCATTGACAATGTCTGTAGCCATGCAAAACCGTCTGATCGGCAGCCTCTGAAATGATTTAGGCGACGTCATGGTTATCGCTTCCGACCCCGTTGGGTGAAAACGGCGTGACATGAGTTTTCTTTGTGTCGCTCTAGCTTGGTTCATCTCCAGAGTGGATTTTGATCTACACAGAATGCGTTCCGACTCGCTTCGCTTGGAGTTATCATTGTATACAGTGCTCTGTGCCTCGTCGATTTTCTAATCAGAAATCAGAGAAATTGGCTAAATCAGCTGCTTTGAAAGATGTCTTCCTTTTAATGAATTGTCGCCACGTTGTCCATATCATCTTTCTTTCCTATCTTGCTGACCCATGAGACGAGCAAACCTTTGATGCGCAGGAAAAATCGTGGCCGGACTCCAAGATGTACGACAGTCCAGAGTAACGGACTCGATTATATCAACTAACTCCAAGCGTTTAAAGGCATTGAGTTAAGAATGAATTCGTTTTCTAGAACCGACAAAGTCGGGGAAAATCATGGCTGATAAATCCTTCCGAGGTCTTATATCTGAGTAATAATGAAGATTTACTATGTGCCGAGCACGACAATGAGATCTTTTTTCTCGAAAACAAATCATGACGACAGGTCACTACCTTTACGTTCTCAATGTAAACAGGAGAAGCTTGAAGAAAGTGTCTTAGTCCACGCCACATTCTTAAATTTTACCACAAGCAAGCTGCACAATTGAGCGAAAAAGCGGGGGTCAAGTCACACGATTATCCACGGCGGGGGATTTGTTTTATGAAAAGCTTTGTATGTACAATCATGCATGTGCTTGAGTTTATAAGTTTCAAAGGTTATAATTTTGTCGGCATGTGTAGATAGCTAGGTTCACATTTGGGTAAGGTCGGTGTCGTGTTCTAAGTGAGTGAATTCAATAGTTCATCCACGTGTTGGGTGCCGTTCGGATTCCAGTGTATTGTGCACGGGTAGCCGAGTCACTTTCCGTATTCGTGGTTGTAGATTTTGGCTCGCGGCGCTCGTATTGCTAGCTGTGGGGTCGGTCAGTCGGTGCGTGCGTTTCGCTTGGCGCGGGTGTTCCTTCATTGTCTCCCTTGGGGTCGCCATCTCCCATCTCCCTTTTCCATACCGTAATAATTCTTTCCTCACCCTCGATCAGGCCGTAGTTCTCTTCCGCTCTCCCTCCGGCTGCTCCTACCACGTTTGCTTGATTGTCGACTTCTGGTTGCGTTAACTTGGCCGCGTTCGTGGGTTGCCCATCTTTGTGAATGCGCCCGCCTTTTCCAGAAATTTCGTCATCGACTTCCAAGTCGTCTCTGAATCCGAGTCGAGTACTTACCAAAATCCATCACCTTCCTCAATATTTGTCGGTGTTCTTCGTACATTGGACACGCTTTGGTAAGGTACCTCCTCATTTGGTAGGTTCACCGCCATTGACAGTCTACTGCCGGTGGTTCGTCAGGTATGAATTTTGCGTAATACTCACCAAGAATGCGTGCCGTGTTCGGGACTGTAATAGTCAGCTGAATACCTCTCTTGAAGGTGCGAACTATATGTTCTCCTCATGCTGGTGGGAACTTGGCCAACCTTGGCCTCGTTCGCAGGTTGTGAATGCGCCCGCCTTTTCCAGAAATCTCGTCATCGACTCAAAGCCGTCTCTGAATCCGAGTAGGATGCTTGCCCGAATCCACCCCTTCGTTGACTTTCCGCGAGATATCTACCGGTGTTCTTCATACAATGGAATAAGATATCCCCTCGTTTGGTAGGTTCACCGCCATGGATAGTCTACTGCCAGTGGTTCGTCAGGTATGAATTTTGCGTAATACTCACAAAGAATACGTGCTGTGTTCGGGACTGTAACAGTCAGCTGAGTACCTCTCTTCAAGGTGAGAACGACATGTTCTCTTGGTTTCGATGCTGGTGGGAGCTTGGCGAAACCTCCACACATCTTTTCTGGGACTGTCGACTTCTTGATTGCGTTGGCCTCGTTCGTGGGTCGCCTATCTTGGACGGAGATGCGCCCGCCTTTTCCAGAATTCCGTCATCGACTCCAAGTCGTCTGAGTACTTACCAAAATCCACCACCTTCATACATTGGGCACGCCCTCTGGTAGGTTCACTGCATGGGCAGCCTTCTGTCATGCTCACTGAGAACGCGTGCCGTGCTCGGAACCGTGCCAGTTGTCTGATTACCTCTCTTGAAGCTGCAGACTACATGTTCTCGTTCGCAATGGCCAAACCTCCGCACATTCTTAGAAATATTCACGCACGGTATCCAAGGAAATGGAGAGTAAGCCTCTCCAATGCGAAAGCATACAGGCATAGCGTTAGAACATGGCATAAAAGCATAAGGGTGCAACACGCTACATCGATTTTGGTGGACTAGAGGCCTAATACCCAGGAAAAAAACAGCAACTCCGAACGAGTTTATGCCTTCTTCGCCTTGTGAACAGCCTTCCTCACGATGTCTCTCCGCTGCTTCTTCGCCAACATTACTGAGAAACGACCGAAATCGTTGAGCGACCGCCTCTTCTCAGTCGCAGCACGCCTCTGTGCCCACGCAGACTTCTCCCACTTCTCGGCAAGAGCCTCCTTCTCGGCGAGTTTACGGACGGCGCCAGTGCCAGCACCACGGGGGAGACCAGTAAGCTTTAGGGGCGTAAGGGTGAGGTGCTTGTAAGGGTATGCCTGGCGAGGAACTGATGTCGTGGGACCGTCGATGATAGCCTAAAGGCAGAATGTAAACATAAAGACAACATAGAAGACACGACAGCCGACGCACCCGGTTGTGGTCGATGATCTCAGCGATAACGGCGATTTTGCCAGCGGAGGGACCGGCCTTGAGGAGAACGACTGTGGAACAATCAGAGACTGAAAATTTTTGATCAAGTTTAAACGCACCACGGCCGACCTCGACGAAACGCTTAAAGTTTGATTCCTAGAGAAAGCATCGTATCAGCATACAATCTTCCAATAGCTCTCGAGTGTCCGTCGAAAGAAACCCGCAGCAAGCCAGCCCTGAATCCATCCACCAGCATCATCCGACCAAAGTTCTTCCAATCCATCCATAACAGCTTTCTGGGCCGTTCTTTCTCGCTGCGGGTTCTTTCGTACGGTCTAGCAGAGGTTCCTGTAGGGTTGGTTGTCGGACTTACGGGCATCGTTTTGTGTCTTGAGGGAGTCCGAAGAGGTCTTGATGTCGTTGGTGTTGATTGTGGCTGTGACTTGCGATAGTTTGTCTGTGTTTGAAACGGGAATTGCCGCTGGCCTCGAGTAGCGAGATCCAGTCTCAACGTAGACCATCAGAGATACGAAGCAGGAGACGTGTTAGAGCGAGATCTCAAGTATCTTTAGAGCTCTAGTGTCTGCTATGATATAAACCTATGACCGTGCCAGCTCCAACGCATAATGAATCCAGTGGAATGACACGTCGCTCTGGACTCAGAAGTGGCGCGTGAACGTGTGAACTTGATGTCCGGCGAGGTGCAATCTGTTGCCTCATGGCGGTGTCTGTTGCTAGTCTTCTTGAGCTATGGATGGCTCAGAGTAAGTTTTCATTTCCTACTTGACTGATTATACTGACATTACCAAGCCCATGTTACTTTACAGGCAAGCGTGTCACTTGAGCTACTCCGCCAAAATCTCTGATTACATCTGCTAGTGGTGCGCGCCCAAGGAATGCGCCTCATGCGCCCCGAAAAGGCCTGGCGGCCTATCATCACTGTCCAAGTCGACAAGCACCACTGTCATGAGACTGTAATGGGCGTTGACGGACAGAACCCAAATCTCAAGGAATGTTTCGAGCTGTACGTCTCTACTTGCGACCACACAATGATTTCTATCATAGTTTCCAGGCGCGAAGCGCACAACGCCTCGCGGGTCGATTTCTTCGTCTGGTATCGTTCACAGAGCAAGAAAAAGTCCAAAAAACGCATTCTCGTTGCTTCCGCATCTCATGCCTTCGGCGAACTGGTACGACTGCAGCACAAGGAACGCCGGAAAGGTAAATCCTTGAAGCCAATATCCACCATTCCTGTGAAACTTACCTATACAAAAAGAAGTCGAACTTCGACTGAATTGCCAATCTGTCATGAACCGTGCTATATCCAGTCGAGGGAGGCCACAAAACGGCGCAACGCTACTTATCAAGATACGTTTGCCCCCCGTACGCGCGAAGGAGCAGTTGTTGGAATCGCAATCGACGGATGAGCCTTTGGAAGTAGCATCGTCGAGTTCGAGCATTGGATCTCGTGAGTCAAGAGTTTTTTCTCAAAAGAGCAAGCCGTGCTAATGTCCTACAGCCACACAGGTTTCAGGGTTGTCTTCCGTGCCCCCGTCGCCAACAAAGAGTACCTGCCTTGATACAGAGGTACCTCTTACCAATGCCTCACCTCTCCGGCGCCGAAGAGGCTACCTCCACTCCGATGATGGAAATTCTGCCTACGACGATGACTATGCCTCAGAACACCCTGTATTTTCTGACGGCGACGAAGATTTCTACCCCGATGATGATACATCAGCCGGTTCTATTGCCCCGTTAGGTCCACACTCACATTCGTGGATCAACACATTATGGCCCTCACTGCTCCCACAATACACAGAGAGAATCGAGGTACCACAGGAAACACTAGCCGAAAGCGTCTTGGCCTCTTTCACGACGTACAACGAACTCAAGAACGCGAGTACGGAGTCGCAATTTGAAAAGGTATTTGCGAGACTTCAGACGGAGTGGACTTTTGTCGGTGGTCTGGTAAGTCGCTCCAGCGCTGTCCCTTGTGCCTTTCTCTCATCTCTTGCAGCTAGTAGCCTTAGCCGCGTATGCGCCGTCTCCTCTTTCCATGTCCCCTCTTGGGCCACTAACATTCACAACAGTGTGAACACTGCAGTATTCGCCATTGGCCCCGATTCAGTCTTCGACGTCAAATCATATACGCGGAGCGCCATCGCAGCAAGCAGCGTGTGTTCTGGCCTGGGTATTGCATGCGATGCATGGTTTCTTATCCGATACGCATGGGCGCCTCTCCCCATTTTCATGGTACGTTCTCCTTTCAATCTCCCTTGTCAGCCCCCTCAAAACCCGAACACACAGACCCGCGCACTCGACATCTACTCGACATACAAGTTCTTCTCACTCTCCGCGCGTGTTCCCGCACTCTGTCTCTTTCTCTCCTCCCTCGCGCTCATGCTCTTCATGGCCCTCATTGCATTCGCGGTGTGGCCCGCTGGCGTGCTGGTCATGTGTTTCTGCGTGGGCGTCGTGATGGCACTGCAGTTTCTTGTGTACGGTGCAGTATGGTTTGCAGCGTGCGTTAGAAGAGGGACAAGGGCGGTGGGCAGGTCGGTCAGATGGGTGGTTGGATTTGGTGGTAGAACAACTGCCGAGACGAGTTGTACGAAGGAGACGGGAACGTGAGCCGGTAGGCCTCGACGGACTCTTCAAAATGGATACTTGCGAAGTGTACGATCCAGTTTTCACCAGATTTGTGTATGTATTAGAGTTATTATGATGTAGTTTCCTTCCGAGTCTGATGTTGCTATCCTCTATGTTTTTATATGAACGATGTCGCAAAGTCCGATATCGGATGGAGACGCAAGAAGTATGTAAAGGATCCCCAATCTCCTACGCGGTCCAACTACATCGTTGGAGCACTTCATTCCAGAACTTCTGATTCCCTCAGATATCTAGTTTCAAAAACGCATCCTCAAAGTCTTCGATGAAATCACCCAACAAACAAAAATGAACTCACACGGAGTCAGAACAGATGTGCTCGATGCCAACGCTCACGCGAAGGAGGTCCTGTGCTACTCCATCAGTAACCTCTCAAAGATGCCAGAATGAAAGTTCAAAGCCTAGTTATATACTAATTGCTAGTATAGGGTATACTAGCCATGCTCCAGGCCATGCTCCAGGCCATGCTGGGCCATGCTGGGCCATGTTTTAGCCAAAAATTAGCTTAAAATCTGCTAATTTCATTAAAAATCAAGC
>JAGGAP010000448.1:0-24211 GCA_017657235.1 Termitomyces sp. T73sscA
GGCTTAAGAATATTTTTTACTTTTGGACCTAAGCATTCTGACCATTTCCTGAGGCTAGAGACCAGGAACAGTGATGACCGTGATAACAGGACTTATCACGGTCCTCGTATACTAGGTACCTCTGGCATGCAAAAGCAGGTGTGAAATACATTGGACCCTATACCCTTCAAGTTTGAGATCTCCCAGCTCTTGTCACCTTGCGTCTGATTCTCACACTGATCCAAACATCGCTACATACATTGATTACTGCACTGCGCACAACCCATAAAAAAAAAAAACACAAAAAAGGAGCGTGGAGAGGTCTGTTGCAACAAGAAAACGACCTTGTTCAAGGAATACAACTAGACGACAGGCCGGTGGCTGGCGCACTGAGGTGTGCAACATCGCAAAAGTAAACAAACAACCGCCGGCGGCCGTGCGCGGCCCGCGTGCTAGGGGTATATGTGTGCATCGACTAGTACGCCGGGTATGTATAATGAGGGTCGTCGTCGTCCCATGAATCTGGGTGTCAAGGTCAGTGATTGCGGAAGAGGGTACGATAACGCATACCTTCAGTGATACTCCGCCATGCAAAGAAAAGCACGACGATGGCGGCTGTTTCGAAAATCGTAGCGAGAAAGGAGCCGTCTATCCGCTGATGGGACGCCTGGGCGGGATTAGCCAAGTACAAAAGGGACGCTGGGTGCTCACCGTGCATAGCACGCGACCGAGGAGGAACCACGCGAGCTGGGCGAGGATGAAGAGGACTGCAGCGAGGGCGTAGAATATCATGGGGCGGTACTCGCGGAGGACGCTGACGACGATGTAAGTCATGAGGGCGAGGTAAAAGACGACGGCGACGAGGGGCCAGATGGAGAGGACGACAAAGAGGGAGATGCTGCGGAGAGAGTCTGGCGGATTGGACGCGCTGCCGATTGCGGTTGTTGCGCCGAGGGCGGTGTCGAGGGAGAGATAAGTGCCGAGGGCAAAGAGGAGGATTGAGAAGATGTAGTAGGGCTGTGTGTGTGTCAGCGGGCAAGACGTCATTGGGCTGATGACGTACAACGAGACTGCTCCAGGTGCCGTCCTCGACGACCTGCGTCGCGACGAGGGCGTTGGCAAGGAGTCCCCAGAAAAAGGCGACGACAAATCCAGCGTGGAGGGCCGTCAGAACAACGAGGGCTGTGCTGCCCTGTTTGATGAACGAGCCAGTCGTTATTGCGTTGAGCGGGAGCGTGATGGCGTAGACGGCAAGCAGGGTCCTGAGCTCGATGCGGCCAACGGCGGCGCGGCGTCGGTGGACGCGCCAGATGAGGGCGATGGTGGCGACAAGGGAGAGCGCGCATACAATGTAGTTGGCAATGTTGCCCAGATGCGGCCGCGGCTGCGAGGCGTCCGTGGTGAATGTCGGCGCGATAAAGCACTTTGGGTTGACGCCGACGCCGGCCGTGGCGGGACTCGCCGAGGCGCCGCGGAGGACAGCGGCATTGCCGGTGCGGACGAGTTGGCGGTAAAAGAGGTTGCACCACGGATACGACGGCACAGACGAGCACAGCGGCCCAAAGTCCCCAAACCCGGTCATCGTCAACGTAGGTTGTTGTTTTTTGGCCCACGTGCTTCGCGGCTGAGATAAGATCAAGGTGCACGTGAGGCCAGCAGCGAGCAGCTCTCGCCTTTGCACGTGCAGCCCACGCTCAACAACCCTGGAGATCACAATGCGAACCACACCGGCGGTCCTTACGACGTTACCAGTTTGGCTGCCACATGTAGTGCACCCGTCACGTCAGACCCATTCATTCCTACGACCAATCGAGACTACTCTAGGGGCATCGTTTCTCCCTGCACACGACAGTAGATAACTGCACTCAGAGCCCACGCCTACCTGCCTTTTCTTGTCCCATTCATCTAGCAGACGATACAGACTCTAAGCATAACCGAGAAGAGTTCCCGATCGAAAGCCGATGAGACACCGCATCGGTGCCATTCGACGCATGGGTAGGTAGTTGATTTCGCGTAAAGTGCGTACGCACGACTATTTCAACGATCGAGGCAATGAGCGTGGCGTCGAAGCTGAGTAATCAGCAATGCAGAGCGTAGTGTATCTTGCCTCGACGATTCATGTCCGTCGTCGTGTAATCCTCGCCTCTTCGCCTACGACCCCACATCAGGTTCCTTCCAACCCGCCGTAACGTCAGCTGCCTCGTCTTCCTCTTCAAGCCCCTGCGGAATGCCGTTACATGAACATCAACCACCACGGCCCTTTTACGACCAGGGGAGCTTGTGTAGATGAGGGCGACAGCATAGAGGCTTAGACGTTGATTGATTTGAGGGCGGGTTCGTCCACCGTACGTTGGAGTTTCAATTCGTTCCTCGCGTGTCGTTCTCCCGTTCCCCTCATCTACTGCACATCGGGTGTGCGCAAGACCCGGGTCTGCGCTTGATGGTTGACTTTAACCGTGGACAGTTCACGACGGGTGTTGGCGGCAAATCTCTGTGTCGTCGCTAGTCTTGCACCAGGGAGCTATGGCTAGGCCATGATGAAATTGCAAGTTTTTTTTATAGACCTTGTGGGGTTACCCAAATTCTCCGTTTCACCTTCTAATAAAATTCCAAACGTATCAATCAAGGAAACAGAAATGGTACATATTTTATCAAAGAATATTGTTAGCCAGGAGGAATAAGTTAATCATACTATCAACGGCGGTTTTCATCAACTGAGCTGGCACAAGGACGATCAGCTAATTCGAGAATGTATAAGTGACGAACTCTGTTTCAATCAAGGGACGTACCGGGAGATGCGCAATGAACGCATCCATAAAATTGTCAGAGCTCGTCTTCATGATTACAATGTCCTGTTTGATAAGCGCGGAAATGTCTTGCATGGCCGGTATGCATGCAGCTATTCCCGTCAGTGTGGTGAAGGAGGCAGATTGCAGGGACCGAAGCTGGCCAAACAGTTCCTGAGCATCGGCAACGGAGAAGGTAGAAGTGATATCCTTGTGTCATTATCATCAGTGGAGAGCAGGACCAGAAAGAAAGAAACAGACATTGATGTGATTTGTAGTATTTGCGATGACGCTGTTGAGAGCAACGGCAGAGTTATGAAAATCCTGTGATTGGGTGGTTAAAAATCCGTGGGTGTTACTGTGACACATACCAGCGCCTGGCTGTGTGTGCCATCAGAGCAGAACGCGTGCACTGCGGAAACAAAACCCTCGACAGCGACCGTCATGTTATTTTGGATATCAGCCTTGACCTGTGCGACGGAGGCAAAGGAGGAAACGACGAGGGAAGCAAGGAAAAAAAGGTTCTTCATTTGCATCATGGAAAGGGGTGCTATGATGGTAAACTATACACGCACTTTATAAGGCGTAGAAAGAAAGGGATCCGGTCCCCTCCTTCCAGATTGGCAATGAATGTCATACAAGATGGGACACAGTTCGGAGCTCCCTTGGCCACCGGATGAGGTTTCCCAACGTAAAGAAAGTTGTTCGTACAACAGGAATGAAAGATTGCGGTGATCATCAATCAATCAAGAACAATTACAATAATGTGGAATGTTGTAAAGCCATACGTAACCACCACCACAGGCCTGGAACCTGAAAAGTCGATATGCGACAAGCAGAATTTGTGCCAAATCTCCCCCCCCCCTACACCCGTGAATGCAGCACTCTTCCCGAAAATTGCCACGAAATAGAAAACAGTCTCCTCAATCATTCGCGTAACCAAATCTTGTCTTCGATACCATCTTCTGCCGCCTTTAGCTTAAGTTATGTGCCACTGATCAAAATTTGTCTGTCTTGAACATAACCCCTGTCGAGTTCGCTTTTCATACAACTCTATTAAACGTCGTTTCCTTTGAGCATCGTCGCCTTCATCTATAAGGAATTTACGATAGTTCGAGTGTGTCAACTCCAGTACACAAAGTGACGTGTGGCGGGGGGGGAGTACACGGGAGACGAGAGGAAATTAATGTGACGGAATGTGGAGACTTCTGCATTTCCAGCTAATCTTCCAGTCCGGCGCGCCCACGCTGGTCACGGGCGGCGGGGCCGATGTCCTGACATTCGACCCGGTGTGGTTTGGCAGCAATGGTAGCAGCACCGGGTACTATTTGTTCCGCACACCTCCTATTTTCGGTGTCCACCTGATCTAACCGTCCCACACAGGATGAAGTCTCGCTCACGATTTTCGTTTCCTCCATGCACCGCCCAGCTTTGACCGCCCCCACAGAGTTGCGCAGATTCACGAAACAGGTCAGTCTCGACACGATACGCAAGGCCCTCGTTGCAAATAAGGAAGTCCTCGACAAGCTGCGTGACGGCTCTTATACCCAAAACACCCTCCCGCTTGACCTAGTTGCCCTGCCCTCCAAGACTCCCCGTCCCAACGCAAGCAGCAGCTCCCTGCGCTCCTCGTGGCGCCCTCCCTCGCCCAGGCACTCACCAGCCCTGTCCGCCATCGCAATCTTCCCATCACAACTTACCCATCGTGTTGCACGTCGCACGAGACGAAGATATAACCTCTCCATCATGGACGAGTACCAGCACCTGCACGATCCGGAGGAAAATTTTGCGGGCGCAGAGGGTCGCAGCAGCTGAGGTTTTCAAATATGAAGCTGAGGTCAGGGCTCTGGAGAGAGGTCAAGGCGTGTGAGAGGTGCGAGGTGGCAGGGTGGCTGTTGAACCTTTGATAGGGTCGAATAATGATGGTGACGCGACGACAATAGCTTACGCACCTCCACAATATGCAGGCGCATCCAGCGTCAACCAAGTGTACGGATACAATGCACAGTTTGAGACTGAGCAGAATGCCTCGTACGCTATCTATACGATTACGCTTGAAAGGCACCGGCAGACGGGGCGCAGCGTATGAGGAAAGATGGAGGATGGGGGTGGACATGTCGGCAGTGTCGGCCCACAGACTTGCGCAGAACCATCATATGATACATTGTTCTCCAGCATTGGCGGCTTACAGGACAGACGCACATGCAGACAGAGACACAGGCTAATACAGGTGCAAGTCCTATAAAAAAAACTCGACTATCCAGGGTAGATAGGATAGAACATGACAGGCGCTTGCCGCAACTAAATACAAGCCATCACACGGAGTGCAGAACCTACACGTCTGTCGACGAGACCCATGAACATTGTCGAATTGAAGGCCGCAATAAAGCTTGTTTCGATTACGCACTCTTTCAAGGATCCTGATGCATGGTCTTTGCTTGCTCTGAGTGATTTCTCAAAAGCTTCTCTGAAGATGTCTGCCCATTCCTGGGCTTCGGGTGTACTAGTGGGTGCATCACTTGACATGAAAATCACAACTGTATTGTTTAAGTTGGTACACAAGCTTTTCGTACTGATGTCAGTTGTTCCAGAAGCTGAGAAGCTATCATGTACTCTATGCAGACGCGCAAATATCCGTCAAGCTAAGCGAGAAGAAGTATCTCTAGCAGTCCAATTGACGATATAAGCCAGACCTTTTTGTGCGCATCACCGAAAAAATTGAGATGTGTCAATCTAGACCTCAATACTCATCCGTTCCTCGGCCCCAACGGTAGCGGTCTTTCGCGCCACGAGTAAGGTCATGGAGTTCTGCATCTGGGTTACCGTCGAGATTGTTACGCATGTGCTCCGAGTACTTGTGTTTTTAAACTTTGGCCTTCCAAGTTTGACATTGGTGAGCGTAATCTAACTCTACGATGTGTTGCATAAGAATCGCATTCATTACTATAGATAAATCCATGTTGTCACCATATGAAGAATGAAGTTATATTTCTTGATCAATAACGTGTCGAATTCACGGATAGCTACGCGAACAGCCTCCAAACAATGTTTTCCATCACAACGTCCGCTGTACGAGTACGCTGAAAGTTGAGTGTCGCGATCGCCCAACCAAAACAAGTTGAAGACCGTGAACTTCTGGAGAACATGACAAATGTCAAGGACTGCGTTTCAGTATCACCTGAGTTTCCGACAGGGAACAAACGGCCTATTCCTATTCAGGACAGAAATACCAAGTGTGTTGATTCCTCGAAAATATTCAGATTATGAAGCAACTTCTGTTAAACTTTAAAAGCAGACACCTGACGCTTTTGAAGTCAACTCATACACGTCAGAATGTGCGGGTAAATTTGGATGCTCCGGCTAAACAGTAGTTAACTCACAAATCCATGCAAAATTCATTGTACAACTTTACGCATAACGTTTACTTCCTTGTCCGGCAACAACGACCTATAGTCTCCCTGCACCATCGCCCTCACGCACGACTACATTTTCGCCTCCACGGCCAACTCTGTCCCTGAGTCCCCTGCCTTACACCAGCCGAAAACCTATCTGTGGTATCAGACGTTGCTTCTACTTGGCCAGACACAGTCCATGGGTCTCTCCTTCTCGACAACGCGCTCAGACATGTTAGTTCTGCACTCTCAGACGAACGCTTCCAATATTTTTCTAACTTCTGTCAGCTTGGCCCCGCCGTCCGACTAGTCCTTCGAGCGATGGCAGGAAGGCAGGATTCAGGAGCGATGAGGAGCATTTGGGTCATGGCCACGGCACCATCAACAAGGGGCATGGAGGTCACGGCAAGATCCCGTTGAGGCATCTCACGGCCCATGCATCGTCAATGGAGACTCGTAAGCCGCTCCACATCCACTCTCAACGACGCTCTCTGTTTCGTCCAAACATTCAACTCGCCGCCTGTCAGAGTCAGCTATCCCACCTCGGCGCTCGCAGCAGCAGGTGGAGACAGACACATTTGGCCTCACCCCGCAGGCTGCCACAGACTAAGCTAGTCTCGCGCCAGGGAGCGATGGCTAGGACCATGGTGAATTTGGAAGTCCTTTTATTATAGAACTTGATGGATAAGGGAGTTACCTTACGAAATGTACGAAAGCTTCCATTTCACATTCTAATAGAATTCAAAACATACTTCTTATCATTAAGCAAGGAAACAGAAATGGTAAGTACATATCGCTAATTCTTGTATCAAAGAAGATTGTTAGCCGGGAAGAGTGAGCTAAACGGACTCTCAATGGCGGCTTTCATCGTCTGAAGTGTCGAAAGGGCGAACAGCTAATTGGAGAATGTATAATCAAGTTGCTGATGAGCTCTGTTTCAGTTAAGGGACGTACCGGGGCATGGGCAATAAACGCATTCATGAAACCACCAAGGCCCGTCTTCGTGTCTGCAAGGTCCTGTTTGATAAGTACGGAAAGGCCTTGAACGGATTCAATGGCTGGCATGCATGCAGCGATTTCCTTCAGTACATTGAAGGAGGCAGGTTCCAGGAGCCAAAGCTGGCCAAAGAGTCCAAGAACATCGGCAGTGGAGAAGGGAGAAGTGATAACCTTGTGCCAGATAAGGATTATGATCAGTGGAGAGCAGGACCAGAAAGAAAGAAACAGACATTGATGTCCTTTGTAGTATTTGCGATGACACTGTTGAGAGCAACGGCAAAGTTGTGAATATCCTGTGATTTGGTGGTTAAAAACCGTGATCGGTGGTGTTGCTGCGACACATACCAGCCCCTGACTGGGTGTTCCACCAGAGCAGAACGCGTGCACTGCGGAATTAAGGTTCCCGACAGCGACCGTCATCTTATGCTGGATATCATCCTTGACCTGCGCGACGGAGGCAAAGGAGGAAACAACGAGGGAAGCAAGGACAAAGAGGTTCTTGATTTGCATGATGGAAAGGGGTGCTGTGATGGTCTGCAACGAAACCATACATGCACTTTATAAGGCGTAGAAAGAAAGGGATCCGGCCCTCTCCTTCCAGATTGGAAATGGACGTCATACAAGATGGGACACGGTTCGGGGCCGCCTTTGCCACCGGATGAGGTTCCCAACGTTTAGAAAGTTGTTCGTCCCACAGAAATGAAAGATGGCGGCAATCATCAATTAATCAAGCGCAATTACAATAATGTGGAATGTTTAAAGCCATACGTAGCCACCGCCACAGGCCTGGAACATGTGAAACTAGACCTGAAAATTCGATGTGTGACGAGCAGAATTTGTGCCAGATGAGTCGTGAAAAACAAAGTGAGGTGTGCTCACAAGGGGTCCGATGAAGGTATCACCTACAATATCAAATACGCAGATCCCCCCACACCCGTCCTGCAGCCCTCTTCCCGCAAATCACCGCAAAATATAAAACATGTACATTGTTCCCTCATTCATTTGTGTAACTATCAAAACCTGTCCAGCACCTTGTCTCGGTGCAGTTTGCCGCCGCCTTCAGCCTAGATCATTTTCTGTCTTGGATAGAACCCCGGTCGAGTTCAATTGCTTTTCATACAACTCTATTCAACGTTGCTTTCATAGAAAACCATCCGAGCCGTTCCTTTGAGCGTCGTCGCCTCCATCTGCGAGGAAGGACAGACGAGAGGAAAGAAACAAGCAGTTCCAGCTCAGCTCGCGCAGAATTTGAATGCAGTCATTCCGTGAGCCCTTGATGCAGCGAACACGTCCAGGCGCCCGCTCCTAGTGTAACCAAGAGTTTAGATACTTCCGCAAACGTTGCGTAAATTCCCATGCTCTCCGATGATTGCGTGAAAAAAAAAGTTCAGGACGAATGTGTCAACTCGCGCGCAAAATGACGTGTGTGGGCGGGAGATAATGCACGGGAGACGAAAACCCCACAATTAGGGATGAAGTTGATGCGACGTCAAGGATACAAACTGATCCAGCTGCCGGCGGTGGTCTCGGGTGGCGGGCCGAGGTACTGACATATAACCCGGTGTGGTTTGGCAACAACGGTAGCAGCACCGGGTACTACTATATTCCATACACCTCCCATTTCCGATGTCAGCCCATCATACCCAGAATGAAGTTCTCTGTCGTGATTGCCGCTTCCTCCATGCACCGCCCAACCCTAAACGCCCCGGCGAGTTGCGCAGATTCACGAGCCAGGCCAGCCTCGATCCGATGCGCAAGGCCCTCGCTGCAAACAAAGAAGTCCAGACAATCATCGTCGACTTTTGCAAGGACTGCTTGGCTTTGAGAAACCTTGTCTCCGTCGTCCCAGCTCGACGAAGTCTACTACGTTGGCTCCCAAGTCGATATCAGTCATCCTCGACAAGCTGCGTGACGGCTCCTACACCCAAAACACTTGGCCCCGTTGCACCGCCCTCCGAGGACCTCCCGCCGCCCCCGGCCCAGCGCAGGCAACAGCTCCCTCCGCTCCTGATGGCACCTCTCTCTCAGGAACTCGCCTGCCCAGTCTTCCACCGCGATCTTCCCATCACAACCACCACCACCACAGCCACCCTCCCCCCACAGCCTCGACGATGTCTGCAGCATCTGCAGATCAACAACCGCCTTTCACTCATCCTCCTCCCAGAGGCTTTCCTCCCATCATCTCACTCAAAGGCGCCTTTCTCTACGTCACCCCCGCACTCTATGCAGACGCGTAAATCCGTCAAGCTTGATCGTGGAATATTTTCGATGCGAGAAGAGGTATCTCTACATACCTCCAGGCCTATAAGATGATAACTTCAGAAATCAAGCAATTCAATTGACGATATAAGCCTGACATTTTTCTGCGCATTACTAAAAAAAGCGTGATGCGTCGTGAATCTAGACCTCATCCGTTCCTCGACCCCAGCAGGAGCAGCCTTTGGCCCACAATAAAGGCCACAGACTTAGGGAGTTCTGCATCCGGCTTGCCGTCAAGATTGCTAAACCTGTGCTCCAAGTACTTGCGTTTTGGACTTTGGCCTTCCAAGGTCGACCCTCATGAGCATTATCCAACTCTATTCTATGACTATAGATCAATCCCTATTGTCACCATATGAAGAATGAATTTACATTTCTTGATCAATGGCATGTTGAATCAGGTGCCGCCGCATATCCGCGGCCGCATCGACCGCCCCCACTATGCTACCACCGCCACCGTCATCCCCACCGCCAGTTATCCGCCTACGCTTCAAAGAGCCCATCATTGATCGAGTCCAAGTTAAAACAAGACAGAATGTAGAAAACCGCAAGACAGCCAGTACTGGGATATGCCCTTCGTTACGCAAGAATGAATTATGAATGAAATCAGGCGACGTGCGTAGCAGGCCTGACAGACGAAGCATCGATGGTAGCGAGAATGTTGGTGAGAAGAAACTCGTATAGCGAACGCATGACATGGTAAATATGTGCGGCTTCCAATCAATCAGAGGCATTTGGTGTCAGCGCACTCATACCTCACAATCAGCCATTGATCATGAGGGTCTACAGTGATTCTGCCTCAGTACGGAAGGCTATTTCTTTATTCGAAGTTCTTCTGTGAACACGTCTTTGACTATTTGTGAAGCTTGACTCGAGTTGCAACACGACCACGTCAAGTGAGAATAGCCTCTGATAGAAGCAAGTCCTGTCATCGGGAAGATGCAAAATCAACAGGTAACAGTGACGGCTGCGGGTACAGAGACCGACGAAAAAAGAGTAGATACATTGTCAGGTAATAAAAACATGCCAGGGAGGTACAAACAACTGAGAGAAACCGGTGAAACAAGGACCTGTAGTAAGAAAAGTCAGAATATGGCTCAGCGTAGCGGACAAGACATAGTTCAGAGACTTGAATGGTTCCTGACGGAAACAGGCCCATCGTGCAAGCACGTCGCAAAAGGTATGCAGAAAAGAGTACATCATAAGCTGGAAGACGGAAGATGACTTACAAGGAGCAACAATATTATGTAGCCAAACAGGACGAGAAACTAGGAGCGAGAGGTGAGAATAGTGTTTGAGCGCATCGGATAGAAAACAAAAAAAAAAAAAAATCAGCGCAGAAAATACGTGTTCTTCTCATAGCTGCAGAGCTTCGAAGTGAGCTGAGTTGTACGTAGATAACTCATCAAAAAAATGAAAAGAAGGAGATTCAAACTCACTTTATTTGATTTCAATTGAATGGTTCCAGTTCAAGGTGAATCACTAAAAAGTTTCTCGACACTGACAACTTGCCCTAAACTCAGCCACTCCTGAGCTGTATAGTACATCATGATCACGTGTCGAGTGACGCGTTGGATTACCCTTCTAATTGCTTAACTTAGTTTAGTACATTGATGACTACAATTCAATCTGTTGTTGCCATATGAAGAATGCTGATAGCGTATTGAGTTTGTGTGAATATGCCGAATATTAATTACTCGACAAATTAGAGAGATACGAGAACAAAAACCAAATGACCAAATGAATGAAAGCACGAGAGCGTCCCAAATGCATAAGTAGATAAACAAAAGATGAACCGTAACGATGGTAAGGCAACGGAATAAGTAAGGACTTGGGATGGGATGAGTGGTACCAGTACATGGGGGTTTCAACGTCGACAGCCTTAAAGACATGACAAAAGGAGGGTTTTAGATCCGTTTGTTGCAGCCGATATAATAGGGGGAAAGGGGGGAAACGCACAATTGTTATCGACCGGCAGCTGACATCCTTCGCTCACCACCACTCTCGCTACCAGCTGCCGAATCTCGCCATGGCCCCATCCTCGACGACCTCGCAGCAGTGCCCACGCCAGCCATACTCATCCTCTCCCCACCCGTTCTTTCCTCCCCCTCCCCGGTCCCAACGCGGGGGCGCGGGCGCACCCCAAACTCGTCTGTCCTGTCCGGGCTGCACGACGAGCCACCCGACGCACCCGAAGTCGACCGTGCGCGCTCAAGGTTGATCTCATGCAACAACGGCACGCCAGTACTCAGCGTGCGTTCGTGCGCCCGCACGACCTCTCCCCTGCCCCCGACGAGCGTATCGTCACCCTCGCCCCACCCCTGGTCGTCCCCGCACGGTCGTCGTAGCCCCATCTCGCGTGGTTCTTCCCCATCTTGGCCCCGCTCCTTCGTCGGCGACCCAAGTCCCAGGTCCACTAAACCGTGGTCCTGCATGTACGGCTCCCATCGCGCACTGCGCATCGTCTCCTCGTCCGCATAGAGCTCCTTCCCGGGCGTAACATTGCCAATATCCCCCGACCCCCGCATCGAAGCGAGCGCGTACGAGTACCCGTCCTCCTTCTCCGTCGCGCGCCCCACGCCAGCCAGGACCGAACCGGACCCAGACCCCGGCGTCCCCGCGTCGCCGTGGACGAACCCGTGGCGGAACCGGCGGCGGGTGAGCCACCAGCGCACGCCGAAGAGGCCGAGGCAGAGCGCGAAAAAGCCGATGAGGGACACGAGGACGATGATGCCGACGGAGAGGTGTTTACCCAGCGTCGTGCCGCCTCCGCTGCTTGTCGACGAGCCAGGAGGAGCGCCTGTGCTCGGGCTCGAGCTCGGAGAGAGGGGCTGGTTGAGGACACGGACGGTGTGGAACTCGTCGAGCGCCTTGGTGGGGTCGGTTATGCCGACAAGGCCAAGGCGGGGCTTGATGTCCCCGGCGCCGGCAGAGGCATTGGTCGACGTATCAAAGGTGCCCGAGTTGGTGGGTGGTTCGTAGGCCATGACGGTGTAAGCGTTGCGGAGGAACGGGACGCCGAGGATCATGTCGGCGGGTAAGCTGGATAGGGTGACATCTACGCGATCGAGGGCTTGGATTATGCCCGTGCAGTAGGTGGCGGAGTTGTCGTTTGTGGGTTTGGTAGTGAGGTCGAGGGGGTGCAGGGGAATGGGGGTGCGGTCGTCAAGGGTTATCGTTAGGTTTAGAGGTGTCGTGCAAGGTACGTAGTCTAATTTAATGTCAAGTAAGCTCAAAAGGAAAAAAAAAAAACAAAACGCGACGTCTTACACTGTCCGTCAGATGCAGGTTGGATGCCAATCGCCCCATAGATACCATTGGCCACGGCGCTCGTCGTCAGGATCAGCGGCACTCCACTATCCAGCACGGCACTCGGGAACGCGGCACCGTTACTACTACTTCCGATCTGTACGGGCAGTGCTTCCCCGTTGACCCACACGGTGATCGCGCGCACGCTGACCTTCCAGAACAACGTACCCTGGATGTCGCTCTCCAGATTCGCATATTGGACAGCGGTCTGGTTGCTGACAAAGCTCGGATGTCGGCCGATTCCTAGTTGCGCAGGTACAGCGTCTGAGCCTGGGCGTGAGAGAAGAAGGGAGAGAAAGCGGGCAGAAGGTGCGGAGGATACAGGTGTGATTGAGAAGAGATTGGATGCCCATGCGGCGCCGTCGGGCGAGTTGGAGGTGACGGGTGGAATTTTTCCTGCGATGATGGAGTTGAGAGGCAGCGCGAGACCGAGGATACCGCTGAAGCTGGAGCTGAGAGGTTCCGAGTTGACGTTGTTGGCAGCGGCTGTTCGTGGGCGTAAGTGAGGTCGATGGAGCACTGAAAGAACGCACCGAGAGCCTGGGAGTCGAGGCTGTAGCCACCAATGTCAAACTTGTCCCACACGATGGGGCCAGACACAATGCCTTGCAGATACTCGATGCTGAAATCTTCGCCGGTTGTGTTCGAGCCCGAGGAGTCGTAAAGATGGCCACTCGCCTGGCCACAGACCGACGAAGAGCACGATTTTGAGGCAATCCACTGAGAAAATATCAGATTGATGGAAGCATGAAGACAAAGCAGAATAATACAAGAACTCACGAGATCAGAAGATCCAGTGTCGACCTGGAGAAACAGCTTCTGGCCGTCGGCGCCGACTCTAGCGTCTATCGTGTACGCTCTTCGAATCGCCAATCAGCCGAGAACAAGCGACAGTTCTGCCACTTACATGTCGTACACACTGGTCCCAACAACCTGGAGAGGCAAAACGATACCATCTGCGCCGCCGCTGCCTTCTGTCTGCACGCTGGCACGCGCCTTTCCCTTGAAGTCTCTCGGAATCATTCCTGCTCGCTGCAGGACGGGAGGTCTGCGAGGACGTCGTCGTAGGAACGGGAGGGAACGAGAGGCTATAAACCGGAAGTGATGATGAGAAGAATATTCATCGCAACCGCGGCAATACAGGCCCGCATGGGAACAGTCACGCTGTAACGTCACGCTTTTGTGTGTTTTTCCTCGGTCTTCGGCATCAAGTACTAACCGTTGATATGTAGCCTGCACACTTCGTAAGGTCACCAATCACGACGTTCATACGTTCATCGCAGTTCAACTGGGCTGGGTGGGCTGTGTCAAAGCGTCTTCTCGTTGGCGCGCATCTCATCAAAACTCATTTGCGTACTCTTTACTGGACCTCAGTCTCTGGCACCTGCATATAACGCTTCGTTTATAACGCGACGCGGATCTTGTTCGTTGTCAGTATGACTATTGGTATCCAGATCAACTGTTCCCAAAACTTACTTTTGGCTTGTTATGCGAGCGTTCTGAAGTTCATATTTATCGTTAACAATCTTTTGATTGTAGTCACGACAGAGATGTTCTTTCGCTGAGATCCGTGTCTATCAAATGGAGACGCCCACTATCCCTGAGACTTTGCGGCCAAGATAAGATGAACCATGTAACATCCATCTCCATTGATGAAATGCATTCGGCGAGTCTGCCGAGTTTGCAGATGGGTAAAGTTCTGTACAAGGTCATTCCTTCCAGACTGTCGTGTGAACTCGTATAAACTCTCTCCTCTACGTCATGGTCTTACGTCACACGATAAGCATGGTCCCACACAGTAAAGGCTGTGCCGCAAATGCAACAACAAACCCCCAGCTCAGATCAAAGCACTGCTCAAACGACAAACATCAAATATTTTGGCTCGTGCTTCTGCCACTCGGTCAAATTTACAATCTCCCGCGACACACCACTAGATTCCAAGTATTGTCATTGCACGACATGTCAAGTGCTCCACGGGGCTCCATTCCAATGGGTAAATCCAATCAAACTTGAGTATTACAATCATCCAACTAAACCTTCCATCATAAAAGGCGTCCATATTTCAGAAGCAAGACGTCTGTTTTACCCACGGAAGCGACCAGCTGGATTTTTGGAATGCAGGAAGCAAATCCAACGATCACGTCCTTCCTTGTAAAGTCCTCTGTAGACGATGCCACACGCCCATCATGGACGAAGGGAGGAGAATGCTCATGCTTTTCCCAACCTTGATCAAATTCGAGACGGCGCACGATAGAGAAAAGTTCCGGCCGACGTATGGATTGGATTTCCTCATCCCTGGCCGAGAACCTGATGTGAACAAATTCTCTCCAGGTGCCATATATTTTACAGTCAACGTGTGATGGATATCGACGACGGCCTTCCAAAGTATGCAGAACACAAAGGAGGAGACCAAGTTCCAGAGACCGTAGCACGGGGTAACAGAAGCACGTAAATCACGTAAATCAGTCCACGAGGATAATAAATAAAAGAAATCAAAAAAGGTGAATGTCGTGTTCTTGGCATCAACTGGCATTGTATGACGGTAACGGTTCCGTAAACTGACTTCCAGAGGTACGTCCATAAGACACAAATCGAGACTCCAGCGCAGCCTCCTCTCCCTTCCGCATGGCACGCGACTGCTCGATCGTCGCTTCAGTATATCCAAATCCATTCACAAGAGTCGCGGATTCCCTAGACGGCGCGAGGTGCGCGGGTTCTGGCACAAACAAAGTCCGGCCGCCACTTAGAGGTTCTCGGATAGAGGCATCAGAGTGCCGATATTGCCGTTGACGCTGACGTCGCCGACGTATAAAGAACAGGCATAGCGCTAGCGACGCCAGGAGAAAAATGACTCCGCCGATTACACCTCCTGCGATCTTTCCTGCATCGCTGCTGCTAGTGACGGGGGAAACAGGTGGTGAGGGGGCAGCGAGTGGTGCTGCATGTCCCGAGTCAACCGACGATGATGTGGGAGGCGAAGGCTGGATGTTAGCTGCAGTGTCAACAGATAGATGATCAAGTATGAGAGGAGCGTTTATCATAGAAGTGCCTTCGTTGGTAACACGGACAACGTGATTTTTATTTGGGAGCTCAGGTGTCGCGAAAGAAAAATTAGTAGTAGGACGACCTATGGCATTAATGGCGATCCGATGTCCTCCATCAATAGTGTAAAAACCCTTTACTGGAGGAGAGTTGGAGGGAATGGAGCCGAACCAAGTGAGCTTCGTACCTAGGCGGTGTAAGACAACGGCGGAACAACACGAAGAGATAATAACCACATACCCTTGAATTCTATTATCGCGAAAGAACCTTTATTGACAGTCTGTATGGATATGGAGTTGTCGGATGTAGAGTTGACGGATGTCCAATTCTGATCGCGAAATAATCTCACTGTGTCATTAATTGGCATCTTGATAATATTGTGGGGGAAAGATGTCAAATTTGAGGAAGTGACCTCGAGATAATCAAGGGAGACGAAGCTATGACTTTGGTTCGATACATCCATTTTAAATGTGTGAAAACCATCAGAAAGCGAGTCATTATTGCACAAGCGGTGATTTTTGGGTGGAGACAAAATGGGGAGACCATCGATGTAGCACTTGAAAGAATTGGTGATATTGTCCCCCGTCGAATCGCGGAGTGGTGGGGAGAACCCAAATGCAGCAATCGACGAACCTACTTGAAGGTTTTAACAAGCCGAAGAGACGATGTAAGTAACTTGCCTGAAAATGAGTATGAGACCTTTGCACTCTGGTTCCCCCGTCTGACTGTGTTATTGAATAGGAATGGATGTTTTCCTTGTCCCACACCATTATGGTTATACTCATTCCATGTACCTGAGTAAGTGAGATTGCTGTCCGAGTCGTCAACAATAACAATGGCAGGAGGAGACATTGAAACACAGACAAGCCCTGAGCGACAATCAGCTCTTATATATGCACGTCGCAATTGAAGGTCTGATGCGTAGTTGACAGTGGCACAGGACTGGCTCCATTCTCATCATGATCAAGGCTGGTCATCATGCCAATGGTATCCCGCAGCATTGTATGATACTGATCGTGACCAGAAACATAAGGAGGTCGTCTGAAATAAACAGGTGCTCCACATTCCTGTTCGTCTTGGTCATCATGTGACTGACCCATTCTGTTTCGTCGCTCGTTTTTGAATACATAGCTTTGATTCGTCTATCTCATGGTCCTCGTGATACCGAAAGACATACTCGCTGTCAACGATCGATCAGAACCGAAAATAGCACTGATGCTTATTCCTTAGACGGTGAGAATAGAGGGAAGCTTGTCATCATGTTACAGCCGGATACCCTTCTAGAAGGCACTCACCAAGGACACCGTGAACGATGATCCTACCAACCATGTACTCCAGGTATCTTGGTTTGATTGCTTTGGATATATGTCACAATTACAGAATTCTTGACGGAATAAACATCCTCATCACGAACCTTACCCGTTTGAGTCAAAATAATATACCTGAAAGGTTGAAACCTCATCTCATTTGATCTCATCAGCTCGATCTGTAAGTGAGAGCAAGAAGATTTGAGAACTTCAACTAACAATGTTTAACGGAAGATCAAGTGTCAAAATATTCTCTGTTTGCACACGATCTCGGTACACAAAGGGGAGTTCTCTTGGAACGCGCTGTGATAGGGGGACCCAGTCACAGATGAACTCGGGCGGTCGGTCTTAGCTCTCTATGCGCCCGTGAGCACTACCACACCCGACCTGAACCATTAGCCCTAAAGGTGTGGATTTTACTTGAATGCAGAGTTGGCCTGCTTCCGTGCAATTCGTGGCTGTGGTGTGGAAAGATGTTCATAATGACTGGTTGGTTAAGCTGCATACGTGTAAAATCAAGCATACCTTTCTTGCGTTTATATTATCTCTACACGTCTTCTTGCTTGCTTCTCGCCGAGTTCAAGTCGAGTAGGACCTTTGCGTAAGCAGGAGGTAAGGGGACAACTTGGACGGTCTTGACCGTCCACAGTAAACGCTCAGAAGCCTGATGACGCACGTGCGGATTTGTCAGCGTCGATCGTGTAGTGATTCTCTGACGTGACAAGCTTCTTTTGAGTTTTGGGCAACGATATGCCTGCCGAGTCCATTCGCTCGACAACTTCAAGCAGTAAGTGTCCAAACTGTGGCGCACCTCTAAATATGACATCTATCACAGAATTAGACACTTTCTACCAAGTCAAACTCCTCCAAGCACTCCGTAATGGCGAGTGTGTTTTTCGTGTCCAAATGGACAGTTTCTCACTTCTTTTCCAGGGGATCCAGTGTTGATACATCCATTTCTAGACGAAATTGCCAAGGACAAGCGGAAGAGTATGATACCATCGGGCCCAGCAATCGACACGGGTGCGGCAGCCCTCCATCTCGCCATACGCTGTGCTACAGTTCCGACTGTGGCTCTGCTCCTTTCTCACCGGGCCATCTCGCCAAATGGAATCCATCCGCCTGGTTCTGGAACGACCCCGCTTCATCTCGCCGCATCTCTCGGCCGCATCGACATTGTGCAGATGTTGCTTGAGCAGGAAGGCATTGACGATACGCTGCGCGACGCTCAGGGAAGATCAGTGAAAGCCGTTGCCAAGGGGAAGGACGTAGTGAAAGTTATACTAGGTACATTTCCCTTTCTATTTGTCGTCACCTTCCTTCAACAAAGCCCTTCTTTAGACTCACATGCGTTTCTCAACGCATCGTTTCGTTCTTTACTCCGGTCCTACATTCTCTCCCCACCTGCGATACCTCCATCCCCCGCCCTCATCGATCTACTTAGTTCACCGCGAACTCGATTCATGAACCTTTCGTACCTTGACGATACCTCGGGCGTGTCTCTCCTTCACGAGGCTGCACGCCGGCGTGATCTACGTCTCATCGAACTTGCCGTACGCGCTGGCGCGGATGTTTTTGTTCGAGATCGCCGGGGGAGGTTGCCTGGAGAGGGACTAGGGGCGGCAAAGGATGAACGAGTTCGCGTCTTCTTAAAGCAATGTTAGTACGCATGCTCTTCGTGTTGTTATGGTCTGACGATTTACTTGACAGTCGCTAATCATGACTCTACGTTGCTCGGAGAGGCGGAGACGTCAATTCGGGACTCAGATCCTCCCACAATGAAAGGATATCTCAACAAGTACACGAACGTCGCGAAGGGATACAACACGCGCTGGTTCGTCTTGAAGAACGGTATACTCTCTTGTAAGTCTCTTTCCTCTTTCCGTCCTTGCGTTCTTCGTCTTTTGCATTCACTTCTTGTAACGTACTACTCTTTTTTAACCTTTGTATTTTCGTTTCTCCCTCCCTCGAACACACGCTCACAATAATCCTTAGACTACCGCCATCAGTCCGACGAGACCGTCACCTCCCGTGGCTCTATCTCCCTCAAATCCGCGATCCTTAGACTCCCTCCGACCACAACCACAACCACAACCTCCCTCTCCCCTCCCAGCCTCACGCCGAGCAACAGTAACGCCTCCAGTACCAGCGACCGCCTTCGCATCGAAGTCCACGCTCATGGGCAAAAGTGGTACATGAAGGCTAATCACCCTGTCGAAGCTGCACGATGGGCGGCCGCGTTACGGAGGAGTGCAGAATGGGCGAGGAGAGAGGATGGCGAGGTTAGTAGTGCGAGCGTCGGAGTCGATAAAGCAACGAGCTTGAGAGGCATCGAGAGGGAGAGGGACAGGAGGCTGAGTGGGGAGAGTGGAGAGAGTTTTAGGCGGAGCGTGAGGAGTAAGGCTGGGACGCTGCTGCGCAAGGCCAGGGGTGGAGATGTGAGTGTGGATGAGAGTGCAAATACGAGTTTCGGTACGGATGGAGGAGCCGACGCGATACCTGATTTAGGTCTCGGTGTCAAAGCGGATGAACATCAGGAGGAAGAGGGGGAAAACGGGTACGATGAGGACGACGAAGGAAGTTCGATGGGTAGTGGTGGGGAGGGAAGCTCGCGGAATCCACCGCACGAGAGTGTGTATGAGCTCCAGGGTAACACGGCGCTGGCGCAGATGGAGCTCACATTGCAGCTCGTCGAGTCCCTCGGTGCCAGCGCGATGTCTTCATCAGTCTCCACCTCTACGCCTTCACTTCAGACGCCGTCGTCTATCACATCAATGACACCCTCGCCCGACGCGGCACTCCTCTCCTCCCTTCAGACCGCGCACTCACTACTCCTGGAGCACATTCAAATGTCGCAGGAGCGAGACACGTGGTTCCGTGCGCAGGCTCAAAGCGCTCGGAGGCGGCAGGCGGTGTGGGCAGAGAGTCTTGCAACGGTCGTAAGGGAGGGTGAGGGGCTCGAGAGGGAGCTGCGCACGAGGAGTAGGAGGCGGGGAAGCAGGTTTTTTGATACGAGTGACAGTGCGTTTGGGACCACCCTTAGAGGGAAACTGTCGGTGTTAGGTGCTCCCAGGAGTGGGAGCGTGCAGGAGGAGGGTGCAGAGGTTGATGGACAGGCCAGAAGGCTGCTCACGACGTCCGATGGTTCAGCAATGAACAAGACCACGACTACAGCTCTTGCTACGACTTCGATGTCTAATTCGACGATGACGATGTCCTCTCTGAGCTCATACGTTGCTCCGGCACCAATCTCTGTTGGTCAAATCCCGGTTACTAGTCCCATACCAATACATCCTCCGACTATAACAGCGCCCATGGTCACTGTAGACGACGAAGAAGATGAAGTTACAGACGACGAAGACGAGTTCTTCGACGCCATTGAATCCGGTACTCTCCCTGGCCTCGTCGTCCCATCAGCCCTCTCGTCCTCTGTACCCGTCTTGACCCCTACCATCACCACACCCTCCACCATGTCGTCAATGCGTCTCTTCCGCGACTCGCCACTGAATATCCCTGCGGCTCCCTATGCCGGATACCTCAAGCTGCGTTCGAATCTGGATTTGTCAGAGGAGAGACCAAGTACGAGCTTGTGGAGCGTCTTGAAACACAGTATTGGCAAGGACCTCACGAAGATCAGTTTCCCAGTCTTCTTCAATGAGCCGACAAGTATGTTACAAAGGATGGCGGAGGATATGGAGTTTACCGAATGCTGTAAGTCTTTTCTTTCAGGCATTCTTGATGTCGCTTACATGTCTTTCAATAGTGGATGCGGCAGTGAAAGAAGAAGATCCGTTGAGGCGAATCGCATTCGTGGCGGCTTTTGCAATGTCGAATTATTCGTCTACGATAGGGCGGATCGCGAAACCGTTTAATCCAATGCTGGTCAGTCAAATTCAGCTTTTCTTGCGAGTTTGATGATGCTAGACTTGATTGACAGAGTGAGACGTTTGAGTACGTACGGTTCGACAAGGAGTTTAGGTATTATTCGGAGCAGGTCAGCCACCATCCTCCCATCTCGGCTTGCTGGGCCGAGGCACCATTGTGGCACTACTATGGCGAGGTTTGTATTTCATTGATAATCTGTTGACACCTTTAACCACGATTCTTACAGGTCGACGCCCAAAACAAGTTTATGGGCAAGTCCTTTGAGATTCGACCAACGGGCATTGCGCATGCCGAACTTATCCTTCCTGCGGACCGAGTAGGCGACGGCTACCCAAAGGCGCCTGCGAGATTTGGGCCAGACAAGGTGGTTGAGCACTATAGCTGGAAGAAGGTCACGACGAACGTATCTGGTTTTATTCTGGGCTCACCTACCATCGATCATTACGGTGACATGATTGTGCGTTGACAGTGTCTTACTCCTCGCTTCGTCTTGATAAAATTTTTCTAGGTAACGAATCATAGAACGGGCGACCAGTGTATCCTCACCTTCAAACCTCGTGGGTGGCGAGGCAAGGACGCCTTTGAGATTGCCGGTCACGTCGTCGACGCTTCAGGGCAGCTAGCATACCGCATCGCCGGACGATGGAACTCGCAACTCATCGCGAGTCCAGCAAGTCCCACCGCCCTCACACTCAACCCGGACCTCGACCTCGACGAAGAGCCAAGCTCTCTCTCTTCCTCTATCCGCTCGACTCCCTCGGCACCCGCTCGTCACTTCCTCCTCTGGCGCAACTCGGAGAAACGCGTCGGCTCTCCGTTCAACCTGACGCCCTTTGCCATCACGCTGAACGACTGTCCATCAGACACGCTGATGCCCTTCATCTGCCCGACGGACTGCCGGCTGCGTCCCGACCAGCGTGCGTTTGAGATGGGCAAGTGGGAGTTGGCGAACGACCTGAAGCGGATGCAGGAGGACAAGCAGCGGGGGATTCGCAAGGCGCGCGAGGAGGGGCGGATGGCGCCGCATCGCCCGCGGTGGTTTACGGCTGAGACGGACGGCGATACGGGCGAGCGTGTCTGGGCGCCGTCGCGTGTTGCGGACGGGACGTTGGAGTATTGGGCGGAGAGGGAGAGGGTGTTTGAAGGAGGCGGCAAGGGCAAGGCGAAGTGGAAGCACGTTGATGATATCTTCATTGATGCCCCGGACGATATCAAGTTTTAGGTGTGAGTGGTTCGTCTGGAAGTTACGTTGTTTTACCCCATTAACTATTATTTATTGTACGGTTACCCATAATGCATTAATCAAGCCTGCGTCCATTGGGTATAGAGCAGGATTAGCCCAAGATTTATTCCTGATTTTGTACTTTGTAGATGAATGGACACGTATTTCACACATGAGACGAACTTGAGGCCAACGAACGAGCCATTTACTTACGGCATGACTGTGCGTCTATACAAACGTCATGGTAAAACACGGTATCCTCCAGATACAATCAAAAAGTAAGACAGCTGGGAGCGGGTGGTATATATAGGGTCTGAAAGTCACGTTGTTGGAGACGCATCCTGATACGACCTCCTCAAAACATTGTTCCATTAAGATGATTTGAGTCCAGGACAATTTGATACTCTGTATTGACATTGTCGATGCATATCACGAAGGCTGTTCAAAACGCCGCAGAGGTAACTGCCAACGGTATCAGAGATGAAACACTCCCACAGAGCAGTGCAAATCAATGATTGCGCTGATGACAAGATGGTGTGGAGATCTGAGAGAAATCAGAACAAATCCGAGCGAGAACCACAAAGACCACAAGGAAGCGCAGTTGGCCGGACCGATGATTCTTGTACAGTTGCCTCCGCAATAGAGAGACAAATCGGACTGTATAAGGCTGGTGCTGCACTCTTGTACTTCAATAGTGCTGTCACTAAAGTTCGATTACGATTCGACCCCAGGTTATCCAGACCGAGAACTGCAAGACAGGGGAAACAACGAGACTGATACAAAACTCGGAACGCAGGAAAAAGTTGTGAATCTCGCCAGGCGCGATATTCAACAGCGATTCAAGACTTTGTGGGGGGAAACGATGTCATTTCCTCGTCCATTCTGAGTTACATATAAGTACAATCCTAATGCTGACGTAAAAGCGGAACTTATCACGTGTTGCCTTCAATCATGCAGCTTCTTGGCGTCAAATACAGTTTTGAGACTTTTGTTGGCTACTCGGGCTCGACACTAAAAAAAACGGTGAAACCCTGGGTACAGGCACCAAGCTCAGGGTCCCTTGTGCCTGTAGCGTCCCCAAATGGTGCAAGGACACCGTGCGCCTTGCCGTCGTGCTCGTCGCACGTCCTCTTGCTGTCTCGTGCACTGTGATTGTGGATCAGCTACGTTAGTTCGTGTTGAGAAGGATCCTGGCCCAGCACATAATGGTGGTAAAGCGGCGGCTACAATGGAGACAATGACCTCGAGCGGTTGTCGAGAAGGATGCTGTCCCAGCTGACGGCGTCGACCGTGACGGACGATGGCAGAGACGATATCCAGATCGCAACACGAATAATGCTGCCCAGTCAATGAGGTGGCCGCGACGATGATGGTTGAGACGACGATTGAGACAACTACTCCGGAGCAGATAGCGAGGCGAACAATGCCAACCCAGCCAATGAGGACGGTAACGACGACGCCACCGCAGATGGTAGAGACAACGATCTCGGGGCTAGCCAAGTCACGAGTTACCTCTTGATTCCTTCTCTTTCGCTCGGAATCTTTCCAATATTCGATATCTTCCACTTGAAGTGCATTGAAGACCAGAACGAGCGTGAAATACTGAGGGGGAGTGTCTACAAGGCCTAGATGTTTCTCGTTGAGGGAGGTCGCGTGCACAGTGGTCAAACTCAACTCCAGTCGAGTTTCAAGCTGACGGACCTCCGGGCCGGTAGTTTTTGTGCGAAACCACAAGTCAGAAATGCACAAATTAGGTGTCGTTGTTGTAGGCCGGGCCTTTCTTCGGTGCTCTTGGGTCGGTTTCCGTCTCATTATTCTGCTATGTTTCTAGCCAGCGCGGCCGCAAATGGACGTTGTTCGCATTCTCTGTCGGTACAAAGTCGGTACTATTCTCGCAACAGCCTTCGGCTCATCTACGTTGGTCATTTTGGCTTCGGGATTGGTAGGATTCCTACAGTTGCTCCTCCAGCATATGTTTTGTAGCAAAGGGCGTACGTGGTATAATAACTGGTTTCTTCAAGATCATGCTGC
>JAGGAP010000449.1:0-24159 GCA_017657235.1 Termitomyces sp. T73sscA
AGAAGGATGATACTTACTTTGTTGTGTGGTTTCTTTTCCACAGCTTTGAAGTTCTGATTTGTTTGGTCATGCTTGGTCAAGGAATGACCGAGGCGTGAAAAACAGTGTCCACTAAATCGCGTTTGGCCTTTTCCACACATTGGCACTTTGCATACATGATCTCAAAGTGCCATATGGTCTTCTCATACCTACAGACCTTACACACAATAAAAAAATAATATTATATTACACATGGAGCTGTTGGTTAACCTCGAAAACAATATAGACACGAAACTGAGCTTGGAATTCAAACCCAGCTTGTTACATAAGATTCATCAATTCTGACAAATTTTTAGTCAGCCATCAATTCCCACAAAACGGTCGTCGCATTCTATATAAATAATTAAATTTGTGATACTCGTCCACCAATCCAAAAGTATGTCTTGGGATTTCTGCTCTCATTCTGGAGCTGGTTGAGTCACTTTTTGAGTTAATTTTTACTTCATGCAGATACATCTTCTTCAGTTCCCTAAGTACCTAAGTAGGTACTGATCTGTTAGTCCAGAACATGCCATGCTTAAAAGACGACTCTTTTGTTATGTTAAAAGCTACTTATGCCAATGGGTTTGATGTCTTATTTGATATAAACAAATGAAGGTACAGAAGGTTGACCTTTGCTGTCCAGCCCCTTCTGCCACCCATTGATTCCTGATATCAGCAACTCCTAACAAATACCATGCTTTGCAAGAATCAATCCAATGTATTCTTCCAAATGCTTGCTGCTATTATTTCAATTGCACTTTTCCTGTTGCAGCTTTCTCTAACCTCAGGATCCAAAAACATAGAAAAAGCAGAAATAGCCCCTCTTCTCAAAGACTCCAAGTGCCCACACCAATTGTACTCAGGCTTCACAACCAATGAGTGGCAATCAACAGTCCCTGCCAGTGCCTTCAACAACAAGACCTTTGCTTTCCTTCTCTCTTAGTAATGAAGACAAGTTTTTGCCAACACCCTGACAGAGACTGGCTCAGTCAACTTGACACATGGAAAGGACAACTCTGTGCAAGCTGCAGTATGATGTACAATGACTCTCTCTTCACTGAGCACCTCATATGGTTGTACCATTCACCAATGCAGTCTGTTCTGTGCTATGCACTTGCAAATGGTCCTGCAAGATGGAAGGACATGATTTCTAGTTCTTACACTGAGAAGCTCAGGGCAATGAGCATCTGTGGTGGGACTGCAATGCATTACACTATGATGGCAACATACTGCATGAACAATGTCGTTGGAGTATACAACCTTTATGATGCATACAGGGGGCAGGCCATGCAGGCTGTGGCAAATGAGTTGGGTGTGTTAGTGTTCAGCAGGACTTGTCCTTATTGACAACTACAAATCAGAAGTTCTGGCAACTACTCAGCTAATTAAAGTGCATTCTGCTCGCCATTGTACATGTACAATTTCAGTGGAATCCTAGTTGGAAGATTGGTCTTTTTTTGATGAATTTAGATAGAAACCAATGGAAGCTTGAACCAACTACTGTTGCAAGTGAGTATACCAAATTGTGAGGCCAACCACGCAACTAGAAGCGTAGTATCATAAGATTCTTCCTGACATGTCTTGGAAAGTCAGTCATCTTTCCAGCTCTGGAGGTTACTAGTATGAACATTTCAGCACAGATAGGCAATGACATTGATAGGGTTTGACGGTTCAGGTGGACTGTAAGGCGGTGACCTCAGTGTTGATCTGCCTTCCAACTCAACACTCAGAGGGGTCTAAATATGTATAAGCCAATGATCCAGCGCAAGTTGGTTATTTAAGAATTCCAAAGAACGCTGATATGGGTTTTGACTGTAACAAGCAGTGAACCTTTTAATTGTCGACATTATACATTATATTGACAAACCTTTTATTCTAAGCTTGTCTTGAAAGGTCAAGTTATCTTTTTTTTGTAGTATTGCAATAGGTAGTACAAACAATTCACAAGAGTCAACCTTTGTACTCTGAGATAATTGAGCATGAAGCTCTTTGAATGTTATCGTATTTTCTTAAGAAAGGGACCACACCAGAGGAAATGCCTTTATGCACTGAGTGTGGGGCTCCAGCCTTCTCAGCTAATACCTACTAAAACCTTGGATGCTTTTTGCCATGACTTAAGCAAGAGTACGTGTTCAAGGAGGAAAGCTCCTCAGGTCTCTCTGACCCTGGCCAGCATCTAGTGCCTTTCTGCCACAGCATTTATTATCTGTTGCTAGGCAGTCAAGGTTGATTCTGGGAATTACCACTGCTTTGTATTCATTGGTTATCTCTTCTAGGCTAAATTGCCTGTTTAAGTCTGCTCCGCATGCAATCCTCCATTCACATCTTGTTTTCCAGATGCTGCACATAGCTTCTGAGACTACTATTGTGGAGAATCTTTTTGCTCCCTTCCTTCTGTTACCAGCTGTACGAGCAATCATTCAGTTTCTCAAAGGGGATGCTGTTCTTATTGTGTATTTTCTTTGCTAAATCCCATATCAGTTGTTGCCTTGAGGATGTACATTTGGTGAAAATGTGCTTTATGGACTCTATTGTTTTGCATTGTTTCCATAGGGATCTTCTTTTGTAGTTTGGTATGTGTTTCCAGTACACTCCCAGCTTATATGTGTTATGCATAGGTCAAGTTATCTTTAATTACAGCTTTGTAATGTATTTATAAGGCTTTGACTAGGAGGGAGGGGGCCCTTAATCAAATACCACTACATGCTCTAATATAGTGGATGCCATAACTGCGCCTAACTATGCTGGTGTGCCCTATTTCTCCATCAGGAGAAGCTGCTAAAAGCAGATGTTGCCCCTATCCACAATGATTCCTCTTGATGCCTGTGTGCATAGGAACAAGGGCTATGCAATGACAAGCCACCAAAGTAAGTCTGAGTTCCCTCACTCCAGAGCCTCCAAAGAAACAAAGACAATATGCAGCTGACCTCCAAGCCCACACAATTTTAACACATAAATACCCTGCAGCCCAAGCACCCATCACAGAGCCTATGTCCACCCCCTCTGACAACCAGAGAAAAAGATAACAATTGGCCAGCCCAGAGCCATGGATAAGAAGAGAAGGCTAGTTGACAACACTCGCTCTGCATCCAATATGGATGAATCTGAAGCAGAGGCATACACAAGCTCTTCCCTCCTGACTATCTTTCCCTACTTAATATAGCCAACCTATCAATTCCTAATGCCCTTTTGTGTGATGCTGATGGAAACACCATAATGGTCAACCACTCTCCCTCCTGCATGCCAATTAAAGAAAGTGCAGGTGAGGACTGTCATTCTACTCCAGCCTCAGAGTTGCCTATTCAAAAAGCAAGCAAAGACCCACTCTAGATTGTAAGACAAACTGTGAGGTCTCTAGAAGTCCCCCCATTTACTTAGTCCAACAAGGAGATCTGCCTATTCTAGACTCCCTGCAGCTTCCAAAGTTGCTAGTGCACACCCCAACTCCAGTGGGGGGCTTCTCAGATATCCACCTATTGAAGTACCCTCTGGTTCAATCTCCTCTCTGATCAGGGAATGACTTTTGACACTTATCCTGCCCCCAAGTTATGGATTAGGGACTGGCAGGTGAGCAAGAACAAAGATCTAATAGCTATGAGTGATAAACTGAAGGAACTTATTTTTTGTATGACTGGTGAGTGAGCTAAATTATTGACTCTGTAGCCTGAGAAGGAGATCATCTCCTTGTGATGTAACAATAAACAGAAACCCCCCTATCACTACTTTTGATTTCTGGTATTTTTACAAGGGCTAATAGTATTCTACTCACTCACATATCCCACTCTGGACACATCTGCATTCATTCTGCTATACAACTCACCTCTTCCATGCTTCTTATGCACACTTGAGGGCTTCACACTGAGCATATGTTCAAAGAATAGCATTATTAAAGCTGAGGAAACTGCAACTGAAATTATATGGAAAGCTCTTCTTGAAGATGAGACTCTGATCTCTTTTCTGAAAGGCAAACTAGTCAACAACAAGACCTCTTAGCACAATATGGACCCAGCCATGAGCATCATTTGGGATCTCAAAGTAAAACTAGCAAAGGAAGAGGAGTCTGTCAACCATGCTGCCTCCTTAAGCCCAAGAAGCCTCTCTGGCATGTATTTTTCAAAACTATCTGCCTCTTATCTTAGACCAATTACTTCGTTATCCTACAACACATTCAGAATATCAG
Source organism: Termitomyces sp. T73sscA (assembly GCA_017657235.1). Lineage (NCBI taxonomy): Eukaryota > Fungi > Basidiomycota > Agaricomycetes > Agaricales > Lyophyllaceae > Termitomyces > Termitomyces sp. T73sscA. Next base: position 4,202 of record JAGGAP010000449.1, read on the forward strand.
ATTCATTGACATGGACTGTGGGAGTGCAACACTAGTTGACAAAGGACATTGCTTCCATTGCAATAATTGTAAGGGTGCTGACCATGACTTTACACAGTGCAGATTCAGCAGACCTAATGGATTGTTCAGTAATAAAGCTACAGAAAAGATTAAAGAGACAGCAGAATTTACCACATTCAGCAAAGCTGATAGGAATTGCTCAGTAAATAGAGACTAACATGAGAGAAGGGCCAAAAGCTAGAGAATGGATGCAAGGGACAAATTCTTTGGTCAACGAAGAGACTATAAATAAAGTCCGCTAGTGTATAGAATGTAGTAAGCCCCAGCCCTCAAATAAAATATATTACACATGTCCCCAAAATACATATTCAATTACAAATAAATGTAACATAAGGTACTCTAGCTAAAAGGTGGTGCACAGTCAGCTGCATAACATATAGCAGTCAGCAATCTGGGTCTAACAGTAGAATGAATCTACTGGGCTCATGGGCAACAGGTAATGCTACTAGGGCCTTCTGACTGAGCTGGGAAGTGACTAGATAGCATTAGATTTATGATAGGTTAGGCTGTGCAGCAACCCTGCTTGAATCTTGAATACTTTGTATTAAAATATTACAACCAACCACCCACAACAAGATAACAACATAGGATAATTTCAATGGCACTAGACACAGCCTGGCTCAGGCAAGGGGGAATTGACTCCACCATCAATTGAGCTTCTGATGATGGCCCAAGCAGGATCAGAGATAGATCACGGCTCAACCATGCTTAGGCAGTGGCATAAACAGAACAGTTTGCATGTACTTTACAATGGAATAGACTGTCAGAAATGAAGAGACAGATGAAGAATGGGCTAGTAAGAACTTGCTCCAAGATATAATCCAAGCTAGCTTTATAAACACTTTAGATACAAATGAATAGAGAATTGATATGAACAATCCCTCTCAAGCTCACAACCCAGGCAAAAGCAAAAGAGGAAGTGTAAAAATTGCTTCTCTGAACATAAAGAGAGGCAGATTAAAAGCAACTAGGTCAAAATGGAGACAGATGTGACAACTTATAAGAGAGGGAAAAATAGACATACTTGGAGTTCAAGAAATACATCTAGATGACAAAATGAGAAAAGACTTGAATTCCCTATTTTGTAGACAAATACACATAGAAGGGAGTTTATACCCTAGCCACCCCAATGTGATAGGAGTAGCCTTCATAGTAAACAAGAGTATGATGAGGTGAAAAGAGATTAGAATGACTCAAATCATTCCAGAAAGGGCTTTCCTACACATCCCATGATTTAATGACAGAGACAATGCTGGGTTGACTCACCCAACCTACCAAAATCCAGAAGTAATACTAGGGGATACAAATGTGATAAAAGATGCAATTGACAGACTCCCAGTTCACCATGACCCCACTCTTGCCACAGAACCCCTCTTGGAGCTCAAAGCTCACTTCCAAATAGCAGATGGATGGAGAAGACACAACCTAAACACAGTAGGATTCACTTTTTCCATGACTAACAGACCAGTCCAGTCTTGAATAGACCAAATCTACATTAAAGAATATTTGCTGAATTACAGCTGGAACTGAGACACCAAACATACCAGAATAAATGCCAACCATGCACTAGTTACAACAAGCATATTAAATCCTAGAATGCATATCTTGGGAGAGGGAAGATATGCTATGCTAGCCAATCTAGTTAATGAAACCCAGATAGACAAAGTAATTGAACTGGGGAAGGAATATGAATCTATGCTGGATTCAATCAGAATAGAATGCATGAGTGAAAGAAACCTGCAGAAAATCCATAAGCAATTCAAAATTGATTTCATACATGAAATTAGAGAATACTCAAAAAAATCAAAGCCCAATATATTATTGCAGCCCTTAAGAGGGACCTATAAAACAATAAACCACCTAAAATTGGATGAAGACCTGAAAAGAGAACATGCAGAGATCCTCAACAAAAGAATCAAAAAAATAGAGACACATCAGTTTGCAAAAGCAAGGAATACTATTGCAGCTGATTTCCACATCTTTGGAGAAATGCTCACCATGGATGAACCTAAACAGAGAGAGGAAACCAAGAGACACTATAACTGTGCTACAGAAAATGAGAATAGATAAGCCCAGTATGGAAAGAAATAAACTACTCAGAGGCCTGACCAAAACACTCAGCAAAGCACAAAAAGACTCAGTAATTTCATGCACACAGGATAATAAGCAAGCAACTGACAACAGATCTCATAACTATTACACAACCGGGTTTAGAGATACATCAATTTGATGAATGTGCAATGTAATAAAAAGTTGCAAATTCAGGATGTCAAACTAATAACCTACTGAGCAAAGAAGAAATTAGATGTGCAATCAAAGTATTGAGGACCAGCAGCTCAGCAGATCTAGATGGGATCTTACATGATGTTTGGAAAAAACTATGAAACATATTTGACCAATCTAGCAAAGCAAATAAACAAGGCTTTAACATTGCTAAACCTTTTGAAATAGTATTCAATATTTTCATAGAATGGAAAAAGATACTAACTTTGCAGAAAGATGGCTGTGTCCTTTATACAAAAAGGAAACAGAACAGACATAAGAGACTATTGTCCCATTACAGTCCTGAATATGGACTACAAATTCATAAAAAAGATGCTTGCTATAAAACTGGAGGAAGTAGCCCCTCCAATCATCCACAAGTCACAAGCAGGCTTCATGAGAGGCTATAGAATAGAGGACCAAACTGAACTTGCACATATAATAATCAAGTATTGTGAAGAATCTAATACAAATGGAATCATCATCTGTTTAAATCAAGAAAAAGCATACAACAAAATTCTACATACCTTTTCATGGGCTTCTATGAAACAATTTGGTTTCTCAAACACAATGATAAATATAGTAAAAGCCCTATATACAGACACCTATACATCAGTCATACTAAACAGTGAAAGAAGTAAACCCTTCAAAGTTACCAGGAGAGTGTGTCAGGGAGATTCACTGTCATGCTTGCTATTCAGCATAGCAATTGAGTTGCTAGCCCAGTTACTGAGAGATTCAAAATCGAAGGGCCTGAGACTAGGAGAATGTAATAAGTATATTATAAAAACAATGTTTACTGATGGTACAACTGTAGACTTAGCTAAGAATAATGCTTTTAGTACTCTATAAAAAACTCTGAAAAGTTGGGGTAGAGCCTTAGGAGCAAAGTCTTTAATATTCTAAGAATTGTGGCAATCCTAGGAGGATCTAGAAACTTTAGAAACAACAAGGAAACCAATACCTAGCAGCAAAGAAATCTCAGAAAATATAAAGGTTCTGAGAGATGGAGAGGCTATGAGGCTACTGGGTGCTTTTGTTGGAAACAATGTAGATAATGCAAATGTTTGGACCTGTAAGGATGCCAAGGCACCTCATGACAGATTGGAAGTAAATAGAAGCAAGATGGAGATGAACATGCTACTGGTTATGTGATGCATACTACCAGAAGACCAAATTCACCTTTGTTGTTCTTCTAACTAATTTATGAACAACAAAGGTGAGAGTAATTAGAATTTGAATGTATACTAAATAACTTACAAACAACAAAGATATTGTTGTCTTGTCTGTTGGTACTCTGTGAAGCTGCACACCACCAGCCTTTCACTTTTTTTTTTGACACCAACAACGGTCAAGAAACAAAAGTTTTATCCTGCCCTGTTGCAATATACTTTCAATGCCTGATGGTCATTAACTATGATGACCCCATCAAGACAATTTTCATAACAATGGATGCAAGTGACTGTAGAATGGGAGCAGTGCTCAGTTTTGGAGAGTTATGGAAAGCCACATGCCCTATAGGATATGACTCATACCAGTTGAACTCTGCAGAAAAGAACTATCCAGTACATGAGAGAAAATTGCTGGCCATTGTCAAAGCCCTTAATAAATGGCAATCAAGTCTACTAGGGATGCATTTCAAGGTATATACTAATCACAGGACACTTGAGTACTTCCAGTTTCAAAAGGAGATGTCCAGGTGCCAGGCAAGATGATTGATATTCCTAGCAGATTTGATTACAACATTGTATATATTTGGAGGGAGGATAACTCTGCAGCTAATGCACTCTTTCATATGCTAGATGAAACTTCTCACACTGTATTTGCAGTGTATGCATTAGCATATACATGCTTATACTGCCAAGTGGCAGATGGCATGCTATATATCACAGCCAACAAGAAATTTCTGCAAGAAATAGTTGCAGAGTATGAGGGAGATGCCTTTGCCAAGCAGGTCCTCTATGTCATCAAAATGAGCAGCATCAATAGCACATGGGAGAATAACAGTCTTATCTATATGAGAGGTTGCCTCCTCATCCCAAACAATATCCCCATTTAGGAGATGCTATACTATTTTGCACATAATAGCTTAGGATACTTTGGATTCAAAGAAAGTTACCATGCCCTGTGAAACTTGTATTACTGGCCAAATATGAGGCAAGATCTGAAGCAAGCATACATACTATCATGCATTCCATGCCAGAGGAACAAGGACCAAACATCAAAACTAATGGGACTCTTGCACCCCCTCCCAGTTCCAGACAAATGGTTTGCCACTGTGGGCATAGACTTCATAGGACTCATACCAAAAGAGAATGGGTGATGAACCCAGAATTGAGCTAAGTGCTGTCTGGGTAGGTGGCTACTTAACTTTTTGAGCAAGTCATTTGCAAGAGTTTCAAACAGGTTCCAGAAGTTTGCTATGAAATTTGAAGCCTGTTGAGTGTAAATAAGCTATGAACCATTAGTTGCTAAGAGATGTTGGCAAGAAATGCTAAGGTAGTGTAGCAAGAGAGCTACACAGAGCTACTAGATCCTAGCTGTAGGTGCTAGATCTGAAGATTCATAGGCAAAGTGCTAAGGCATTGGTAATATAAGATTAGAGGTGCCCAAATAGCACTGTAAGAGCTAAGAGAAGAGGCACTAAGGGACAGGTGCTAAGAGACAGAGAAGTGCTAAGACAACTTTTAGAGGAGTAATTAAAGATCTGAATTCTGGTGAAAATAATTGTGGGCAGAAATGTGTACAATTTTCTCCATGTGTAATACCAACAAAAAGTAAAGTCTTTATACAAAGTAAAGATAGTGATGAGCCTCCCACAGAATCTTATGCAGAAAGGGCCAAGAACTTATTATAGTTCTCACCTTGGAGACTTGGCAATATTTTTGGATTCTTCCTTATCAACTTTTGCCAGCCAGCAATATGCTAATTAACAGCCCACCAATGAGTTATATGCCCCTACTCTTGCCATGCTGCTCCCACTTTGCTGCTCATTGTCCCCAACAACTCATGGACAATGTCTATCTTTTACAAGCCAAGGTCACATGATACTAATACAATGCTGCCAAGGTGCAGGAACATGTATAAGATACCAGAAGCCAAGATAAACAATTATACAAAGGCTGAAAACTGTAAGCCTCCTGGTGAACATGTTCTAAAAAGTCTACATCTCTTCAAACACACAAATGATTAGAGAACAGAAAAGAAAAAGAACCAGAAAAAGCACCAATAAGATTAATAAAGACCCAGTTGCTGCTTTGAAAGAAAAGGAGATAACCCAAAGGAGCTAAACCAAGTTAGAGGGATCATTTCTGAGAGAAACAGATCATTCCTAAGTGAGACAGATCATTCCTGAGTGAGACAGATCATTCCTCAGGATATAAATGAAGGGACCTATTGTCTGAGACAAAAGACAAAAAGAAAGACGAAGCATCCCAGAGGAATGGGATGTTGCCAAAGGAGTTGCTGCCAAAAGGGGGAAAAGGAATAATTATTCCTGGTAGGCAGAGGTCAAGTAAAGAAAATTGGCAGTCATGTGTGAAACTGGTTTGTGTGCAAGGGAAGTAGTATAAATAGGGTAGTTAGAGGACAAAATAGCCAGGCAATTAATAGAAAGGCTTGGTGGTTCCCAGAGAGTGAATCACTTAGGCTGAAGTTTGTTGAAAACCTCTACATTTCGAAATATTTACATTTTGGGAAGTAATCTATACTTCAACCTATTCATCATCAAGTGTGTGCTTGAGTGAGATTTCTAAGTTATCAAGGAAAGCCCCAGAACTATAAGTAATACTCTAACCAAGTACTACAATGCATCACATGCTGAGTCACAATACTCCCACCTTGTTGCCTGCCACCTCCACCAAATAGCAGGCAGCCTCCCATGCTAATTGCTTCTGCCATTTTTGTTATGTCAAAACTAGCATTTGATGAAAGGCTAGAAGCCTTGACTGGATTGATAGCCTGTATCATTTATGTCATGCTAACTGTTTAATGGATGGCTTGGAAACATTAATTGTTTCAGGATTTGCCAATGCCTTGCTTAGCTTCTTCTTGGTGACATACTTTTGATAACGTTTCTCCACAGCAGCTAGCTGTAAGGGTGACCTCTGGAGGCTGTGGCTCAGTAACACAACTGGCAGAAGGAGATCCAAAGTATATTAGAAGATATACAAGCAGTACTATAGCAACTACTCACCTGGCAGAGGGAGATCCAAAGAGAACAAGTCTGGAGACTCCCTAGGCCAGATGTGATGCTTCTGGGGCCCCAGAAGCATGGAAAACAACTATACAGGACAACAGAAAAAGAATGACCCTAACTTATATAATGAAAACTCTGAAAATTGCCTAAATAAAAAAATGAACATGATTACACAAGCAGGCAGGAAAACACCAGTTATGTAAGCCAGGAAAACTCCAGTTACCTAAGCTAGGAGAACTCTGGTTATGTAAGCCAAGTGTTAGTGCTAGGAGGGCCACCTTGTCTGAATCATAACTCCAAAACCAGAGCACCTCGGATGCTGGGAGTAGAACCAATAGTACGGCTAAAGAAGGAGCATAGATGGAAACCTTTGGAAGGGGAGAAATAAGAGTGGGAGAAGGATAAAACAGGCAAGAAATGGAGAGTTCCCTGACACTAGCTTGATGAATTAATGGTCAGCAAAGGCTTGCCAATGCTTCTATTTTGTAGACTTCTATTATTTTTGCAAATTTGGTATAATTTGTAGTCTCCTACTTACCTTTTCCTCATATATTACTTCTAACCATTGCCTATTAACCTTGGCAACTTTGACAAGTTTGCCATCCTTATTTTGTATAAATACTTTACTTTTTGTTAGTATAAGAGACAGAAGAAATCATACACATTTCTGCACACAACTGTCTTCACTAGAGTTCAGATCTCTAAGCAACTCCATCCCTGGAGTTGTCTTAGCATCTCTGTCTTTATCTCTTGGCACTCATCCTTTGATGCCTCTACTCTTAACTTGCGCAGTGCTATTTGGGCATCTTTAGTCTTATCTTGTCAATGCCTTGGTGCCTTGCTTATAAACCATTGTGCCTAGCACCTACAGCTAGGATCTAGTAGCTCTGTGTAGCTAAGCACCTCCCCTTTTCTTGCCGCCCTACTTTAGCATTTCTTACTGACCTCTTCTGGCAACTGATTGCTTATAGCTTGTTTATACTCAACAGACTTCAAATTTTATAGCAAGGTTGCTGGGACCTGTCTGGGACTCTAGCACAAACTACTTACCCAAAAAGTTAATATGCTTAGCTCAGTTTTTGGGTCCATCAACAGCAAACTTGTCAAAGGTTGCCAAGTGTCTAAGCAATGCTTAGTTACAATATATAAGGGAAAAAGTAGGTAGAAAATTGTGAATTATACCAAAATGATAGAATTGAAAGAAGTCCAGAAATGGAAGAGTTAGCAAGCCTTTGCCAACCATTAATTAACCAAGCTGGCTATTATAGGAAAATAACATTAGAGAAGTGTTGCTAAAGGAAGGCTAAGCAGGCCAACAAATAATGTTTTCAAGCTGTCCATCATTTAGTAAGTGTGGCATAAATGATATAGGCTGTTAATCTGATTGAGGCTTCTATCATTCCATCAAATGCCAGCTTTAACATATCAAAGATGGTAGAAACTATTGGCATAGAAGGCTGCCTAGGCAGGAGTGTTATGACTCAGCATGTGATGTGCTATGTGACTTTGGTGCATAAGTAGACTTTGTCTGTAGGCTCTTGCAGACATTGAGTGATAAAGCAGGAGGAGCACACCAAGGGTGGAGGCACATGACTGGATCAAGTGACTTGTCAGTGGTCTGTTAGTTAGTATATTGCTGGCTGGCAGAAGTTGATAAAAGAGGACCAAAAATATTACCAAGTCTTCAAAGTGAGAACTATCTTAAGGCTGTGGCATTTTTTGCACAGAAACCTGTGGAAGGCTTATCAGTGCTAAGAAATAAGTGCCGAGAGAGAGGAAAGTGCTAAGATGACTTAAAAGAGTAAAGTCACTTAGAGATCTGAACTCTGGCAGAGCTAGTTGTGAGCAGAACTGTGTATAATTTTTCTGTGTAGTTACTAATAAAAAATAAAGTATTTATACAAAGTAAAAATGGCAAACTTGTTAAAGGTCACCAAGCATCTAGGCAATGCTTAGTGACAATATATAAGGAAAAAAGTAGGTAGGAAACTGTGAATTATACCAAAATTATAGAAATAAAAGAAGTCCAAAAATGGAAGGGTCAGCAAGCCTTTGCTGACTATTAATCAACTAAGCTGGCTGTTATGAGGAAATATCATCAGAGAAGTGTTGCCAAGAGGAGGCTAAGCAGAGCATTAGCAAATGCTGAAACAAATGATGTTTCCAAGCTGTTCATTAGTCAGCAAGTATGGCATAAATAATACATGCTGTCAATCTGATCAAGGCTTCTATTATTTCATCAAATGCTAGTTTTGACGTATTAAAAATAGTAGAAACTGTTGGCATGAGAGGCTGCCTGCCCTCTGAAAAAAAAGAGGCAGGTAATAAGGCAGGAGTATTGTGACTCAGCACATGATATGCCATGTGACTTTGGTGCATATTTTTTGGTTGCAGGCTCTTAGAAATATTGAGCAGCAAGGCAGGAGAGGCATGGCAAGGGCAGGAGCATGTGACTGGGTCATGCAACTTGTTGGTAGTCTGTTAGTTAGCATGTTGCTGGCTAGCAGAAGTTAATAAGGGAGGACCAAAAATATTATCAAGTCTTCCAAGGTGAGAACTGTCTTAAAGTTGTGGCTCTTTTGCACAGAAACCTACAAGAGGCTCATCAACAGTATGGATACAATCATGACAATAACAGACCTCATGGAGGCCAAAATAAGGCTAGCACTCACACACTCCTTGTACACTGCAGTACAAGTGGCAACAGTTCTCTTTGACAAGTAGTACTGTGAAACCAGCCTCATGAATGAGATAGTCTCTGACAAAGACCACCTTTGCATTGCAAAGATCTGAAAGAAGCTACATAAACTTACAGGGGTCAAGCTAAAAATATCCACCTTGTACCACTCTAAAACAGATGGAGGAAGCAAAAGGACAAACAAGACAGTGGTTCAAGTGATTTGCCAAAATCAGAAGGGATGGAAAAAAACCCTGCTATGGATCTAGTTTGCAATCATAAACACCATGAACTTATCAACAGAGTCTTCTCTGTTTTGACTCAAGATGGGCGGGTTGCCTCAGGTCATTCTCCTGCTGATACCATTGCCAGAAGGTTCCTCAGCAAATGCAATCACAGCATGCAAGATCATGGCCAAGCTAGAAAAAAACATTAAGAAGGTGCAAGATAATTTATTCACAGCTAAAATACAGTAGGCTTACCATGTGAATGAGCATAGAGAAGTAGAGGACAAATACAAGAAAAAAAACTCTTGTTATGCTGTTGATAAAACACCAAAGGCAAGACTACAAAAGGAAGGAAAAGAAACATATGGCCAAGTTAATGCCTAGGAACAACAGGCCATACAAGGTGGTTGCAACCTTTTCTGAGCATTCAAAGCACACCCTACACCTACTCAACTCCATGTGATCCTTCTCTAGGTTTTATGCAAGCCTGCTCAAAAGGCACATTCCTGACAACTCCTCATGGTTTTCAGACAGAGAATACATGTGACCCAGGCAGGTGGTGATGGAAAATAGTACTAAGGTCAGTACATGATAGAAAAAATCATTGATACCCAGAGACAAAGGTGCAGAAAACAATACCTGGCAAGGTGAGCCAGATATTACCCAGATTATAACAAGTGGCTCAGAGCTAAACTAGAGAACTGCAAGGCTCTATATTTATGAGAAGCAGAGAACAGAGTAGGAGTCTGAGAAGGAGGGCCAAGTTTTCAGAAGAAGGAGGAGTGTAAGGATGCCAAGGCACCTCATGACAGATTGGAAGTAAATGGAAGAAAGATGGAGATGAATGCCCTACCAGTCATGTGATGCATACTACCAAAACACCAAATTCACCTTTGTTGTTCTACTAACTAACTTATGAACAACAAAGGTGAGAATAATTAGAATTTGAATGGACACTAACTAACCTACAAACAATAAAGATATTGTTGTCTTGTCTGTTGATTCTCAGTGAGGCTGCACACTGCCAGCTTTTTAGAACTCCAATAATAGAGAAAATTGTAAAAAACCTGAATAGGTCTGAGAGAAGACAGTCCACACTAGAAGGGAGGAAGCTTATAGTCAGAATGGTAATCAGAAGAACACAATACTGGCCACATATATAAAAATGCCAAAACAGATTGAACTAAAACTTATAAAGCTAATTTATGAATTTATGTGAGGTGAAGGAACCCATTCAATAGTGGTATGGTAACACTTATGCTCGCTACTCCAGAGGAGATAAAAGCCTCCTAGACTTAAAAAATAAAAAGTGAAGCCATAGAGATAATGGAATTCAAAAGATACCTGAAACTTGACAATGACAGACCAAAGGTACCAGATGCAATAATTGGAAGTAAGATTGCCAAGAAATGGAACATTAAGGACTCAGGAGTATTTACAAATACTTTTCTCCAGAACATGGATGTAGATGTTCAGAATAGAGAAGAAGGACTGCTCCCCTCCCCACAAAAAATGCTTAATGCCAGTCAAAAATACAAAGTCACCTTCTACACTCTAAGCCTAGAAGAGAAGCTTAAGTTAGAACTACTCATTTGGCTTTACACAGGTCTTGCAGGAGGGAAAAACATGTGGTGGAACTCTGAGCAAGCACAATGCTTTTACAACATCAAAACAGTAGGAAATATGCACTTAATAACAGACAAAATAGATGTGACTAAAAACCTCCAACACAAACCATAAAGAAACTGTGCATGTCCTTTGTGCAAAACTCATTAGTTGCCAGATTGCCAAAACTCACACAAATGTGGAGAATACACAAAAAGAATACTATATAAACTTAAAATGAGATAGAATCCAGACATTTCAATGCAAATAAAAGTGCTATCTGCTGAAGAGGCAAATTCAAAGTAAGACAAGTACAGAAAACTATTCAACCCCAAAATTGTAACCAAACAAAATCTTGGAGAAGATTTCAGAATATTTTTGAGGAAAGAAAGAACTAATGGCTCAGACAACTTCAAATATACAAAATGAAACTCTACACAGCATGAATCAGTAATTGTCTATATCAACAGATCCTGCCTGAACAACAGGTCAGTCAGGGCCAAGGCAGGAGCAGGAGTATAGTTCAGGCACAATGATGAAATAAATCTTGCCCTAAAACTTCCATCTGACTTCCTCTAATCCAATAATTCTAGGGAAGCAATAGCTATACTAGCAGCCATGCAAGCAGTGCCTAGTAAATGTACACTTATTATAAACACTTATCATAAAAAGTGACTCCCAAATAGTAATAGACTGTATAACTACTTACCTACAAACAAATGAAAATAACAGATGGACAGGAGTAGCAAATAGAACAATATTAAAAGAATTAATAGCAAAACTTCAGCAAAGAGAGGGTGTCACTCTAATAGAAAAGGTTAAAGGGCATGCTGGAACAGAAGAAAATGAAGGGGCTGACAGACTTGCAAATAAAGGAGTAAACAAAGATAAATCAGACTCTATTAGCTTAATGATTCCCCTGGAATACAATGTTCCAGGAGCAAAACTAGCAACAATAACCTAATCAACACTATACTGCAGCTTTATTAAAGGAGCTATTACACCATACAGAAGAAGTACATCAATTCATTCATTTAGACATGACATGATAGGCCATTCATGCACATAATAAAGATGCTCTGAGTGATGATAGAATCTGAATGTCATTACAAGATGAGAATCTATCAAGAGAATATTGAGCTTTCACCTAAAAAGCTATGCATAATGCATATAAAGTAAGAAATTATTGGAGAAATATTACCAATTATGAAACAAGTGCAACTTGCCTGCAGTGCTAATCAGAAGTCTCATTAGAACATATTCTGACTGAATGCATCAACACTGGCTAAAGAGATGCCTGGATATTTTCACAACACTTGCATGAGCATTAAGGAATAGAATTTAGGAGTTTCTCATTTGAGGAACAACTGGGATATAAACTAATCAACAAGAAACCTGTTCTAGAAAGAATGACAAGCAGGACAAAGTGCTTTTCAACAATAGTGGTCTCTGAAACAATCCACTTGATCTGGGAAGCAAGATGTGAGTGGAGAATAAAAATCAAATCTGATCCTAAGAGGACTCCAAGCAATGAAATGATTTGAAACAAGCTATGCATAGCAATAGCACAGAGAATAAAATTGACAACAAACAAGAAATGCTATAGTAAGAAAGCATAGGCAAGTCAAAGAAACATACTTCCTACCTGAAGACAAAAATCCTCTTAAGTCATGGAGAAAAGCTACCAAGGTTTTAGTGGGTATTTAATAAGCCTGAACTTCCTAAACATGGGCCTAAATCCTACATTTACTTGCATAAAGGCATTTTTTTATCATAGCTCCTAACTTCAGATTCATAGTGTGATAGTGAGTTCCCTCACATCCTCCTGGGCATAGAGGTTGACAACATTGTGAACTGTCTAGGTTCTACTGTAGTACCACAAAAAAAAAGCTTTGACTAGGAGTTTGCAATGTGATGAATTAATAGCACTAAGAATAAAATATATTCTGATAAGTAGATATATGCAATATAAGGTGACATATCTAAAACCAAAATGGACAAAGATAGAGATTGTAAGTACTGCATTTACAAAAATAACAGTATCAGGTATATTCTATAGCCTAGTACACCTGAGCCTACCTGGATATACCCGGGCTACTGTTCAGATATGTTGCCAGACATAATACAAGAGTCATACTAACCTTGCCAGGAAAATATATCATGTATGGGTCATGTCTGCCAAGGTATACATATTTTTATTGGCTTTGGGATGAAATAGAGTGAGATCAAACTGGCTTAAAATTAACACACAAATGAGGTTGATTGTAACTCTTTATAGGATATGTCAACAAATGTTTGTTTTTGGTCTTTTTTTTCTATTTATTATTTATAATTCACACTATCATATTAATATTTTGAGATTATTGATTGTTATTATTATGAAGGCATTGTAACCAGCAGGATAGGCTAAGTAAGTGTGAGGCTTGCACTTTCATACTGACTTTAATTTTTACAACACTAGTGATTCAAATTTAGCAACTTTGTGCATGACCCATCAGATAAAGTCAGAGATAATTACTATTATTTCAAAGGTCCATAACTATACATCAAGTATTAAAATGATATTTAAAATACTGAGTTGCCATACAACTTGTTATTCAGTAAGGAAGAGAATTTTAAGGACTAGAAATCTGTCAAATTCTGAAGTAACATTAGTCAAGATATTCAAATATATATTGTTACTTTTATCTGGCAGCTATATACCATACATGTGAAGTACCTGCTTGGTAGTCCAATACATAGTGACACCTGCTTTCTAATACTATGTATAAGATGTAGCAGCCTAGTGTCACCATACATGTTATGTAGCACATACTTTGCTTGACATGGTATAATCTTTTTTGTAGATGTAACTACAAAATTGTAGGGACATAGTCATATGTATTGTGACATCTACCCCCACTTGTAAAATAAAGGAAAGTAAAAAAAAAACACTTCGTCTTTGTGCTTAGACTTGCTTTTTGTGCCATCTTGAATCGCTTCCAATGTGTGAGCATATCATGCTCCTTCAGCCATTCATATTTACATTATATAGAACTCTGCCACTCCATTCCTTGTTTTCTATTCTTGCAAGATCCATTCTATTTTGACCTCATCATCTGACTCTATCTGCATTGGGGGCAGTAGTTGGCATCAGCTAAAAATCATGTCCTTACATGCTGAGACCAAACATGACACATGGAAAACATCATGTATTGCCCAACCATCAGGTAAGACCAGCTGGTATGCCATGTCCAAAATCTTTTGCACAATCTAGAAGGGGCCAAAGCATTTGAAGTCTAACTTATGATTTTAGCAGTCTGAATATAAGTCTGCTTGTTCCAAATAAACATAGTCTCCAACACTGTAATCAAGCACCTTGTTGATCCACATTTCATAAAACTATTTTATTCTCACTGCTGCTAGTTCCAACAAAGCCCTCAACTCTCCTTGCACCTCATGAATCCTGTGAAGATATATATCTGCTCTATGTACTATCTGTGAGTTCATCAAAAACATTGGGTTGTAGGCATATTTTGCATAAAACAGTGACATGCCTGTTACAGCACTCACACAGTTGTTGTAAGCAAATTCTGAAAATAGTAACTAGTCCATCCAATTGCCTTAATAGTAATCAATGAATGCTTATGAGCCTCTTGCAAACTACTTATCCAAAAGATTAAGTTGCTATCTACTCAGACAGCACTTAGCTCAATTTTGGGTTCATCAATGCACACAGATAAACCTCAAGTTCCTGATTCACGCTTTCTGTTTGCCTATTTGACTATAGATGGTATGCTGTTGACAGTGCTGGCTGATGTGCAGCCTCTCCCATGTGTGCTTTACATAGCATGCAATGAACTGTAGACCTTTATCCAAGACCATCTTCTTGTCTTGGTGTGCCATGCAGGCATCAGACATGTTCCATGAAACTATTGCATATAGCAGCTGCATCATTTATAGAGTGTGCTCCTGAAAAATGTGCCCACTTTGTCAATTTGTTGCAAACTATCTGGATTATATCAAACTTCTGCAATGCTAGAAGAGGTCCAATGTGATTTGTTGACACATGTTCTAGGAACCATTAGGCACTTCCAATGGTTGCAGTAGACTGTATAGCTATTGTTGTTGAGGTTTGATATGCTGACACATTTCACACCCTTCCATATACTGCTGCACAAACTTGGACATATAAGGCTAGTAATAGTTTTGTGCTATCAAGGCCAATGTATTCACCTGTTCTGGGTATCTGCTAGAAACAAGTCATAGTACAACTGCAAAATCATATGCTTAACCTTGTTATCATTGGATATGTACATTGATATGGTGCAAGTCTCAATTGAGATTAAATTGAGAAAAAAATACAAATTGTATTTGGGTCTGTATGATAAAAACATGCATAAAACACTGCTGAAAACTGTAAGCAAGCATGAAGTACCAAAGCCAAAAACTGTAGGCTAAGACCCACCTCAATACCATAGATAACAACGTGCCTAAAAGACACTCAACGTATGCCAGTGGGTCATGGAAAGAAAGGCAGAAAAGCAACATCTAAATGGCACAAGCTGATGATGCTGTGGAGTTGATGCAAGATCATTTGATGGTGGCTCAATCATGATCCAAACAGTGGCTTGATCATGATCCAAGATTGTTGATTGCAGATTTTGATCCAGGATTACTGATCATGGATCAACAATCCAGGATCAAACCATTCAACATTCAGTATTGCAGCCTCCATCCTGCCAAACCCAAGCCTTGTACATGCCTCCTCTATGCCCCAACCTTGACGCTACCTCAGACCATAGGATGAACGCAATGGGAGGACAAGAGAGGAAAATGGAAGAGGATAGAAGGATCAGGGAAGAGGGAGAGAGCAACGGAACAGGAGACAATGCAGAACCAGGTGAAACCATGAATAAAGCATGGTTTCACGGGATACGACTACCCATGTCTCAAGACATGGTACCATGCAGATGGAACAACAGCCCAGGAATGAGAAGAATGATATAAAAGAGCCAAGCAATCTGATTGCCATGGCACAGTATTTCCAGTAAGCAGATAACTTAGGCCTAGGAGCTCTAGATTGACTTTGGCAGTTTTGATTTAATATATCATTTTGAACCCAATTTTGAGCCAGACCAATAAGTCTACTCTAAGTTAAATCGATAAATTTATATTGCGCTATTTTAAAGTGTCAGATTAGTGTAAACTAAAGCTCCAAGCACTTGTGAACTTAAGAGTTGCAATCAAAGACATTTGACTAATTTCTATTAAGTCAAAGCCTACCTATTGTTATTACTTACATTTTGCATCAACATCAGACCACAAAAATGAATGAGACTACTCTCTACACTAAATTCTAAAAGCCTGGACTTCACCAATGCTGGAGCATCTACCAACTGCAGAACAGTTGTTAGCCTTGAGTTTTTTGGAGTTGCCTATTTTATCCTAGTCAAGATGTTACCATCTGCCACTATTCTTTGTACTGCCACCACCTGCTCTACCATTGCTAACTGTTCACACCACTCCAACCTTACTACTACACTACATTTTACCACCTGCTGCTCTATCAACACTATTTCTTCTGCATTATCATGCACACTTGATGAGGGCTCAGAATTTAACCATTGAAATAGACCATCTGAACCTGCACCAAGGTAACCAGCTTTATAATGGATCACAAAGCTAAAACAGTTTAGAAAAGAACTCCATCTTGCTTGTCATTGGCTCACATTCCTTGCTGTCATAAAGTACTTCAAATTGCAATGATCTAAAAATACTTTTACTATCAATGGGGGCTCCCTTCAAGATATGGCCTCCACACCTCAAAAGCTCTCACTACTAATAACTCTCTATCATGCATATTATATTTGTGCTCTGCAGGCTGCATAAACTTGGAAAAAAATGCCACTAGTCACCAATCCCCATTCTGTGCCTTCTGTGAAAGTATAGCACCAACTGCAAAGTCAGATGCATTACTCTGTACTCAAAACTGAGCCTTAGTGTCCAGCATCATCAGTACTGGGGCCTGTACAAATGTCACCTTTCCAACTCATCAAATTCTTTCTGCTCCACTACCCCCCTACTTCCACACATAGTTATCCCATTTCAAATTCTTAAGCAGTTCTACCATTGTTGCATAATCCTCCATGAACTGACAGTAAAAGTTGCAAAAATCCAGGAATTAATTCACATGCTTTAAGTTTCATAGTATTGGCCAGTCAGTAATTTCCACCAGGTCCAAATGTTTGAAAGCAGCACTTCTTAGGCTTTGGAAAAAGATCTGCCTTGTGAAGGCAGCATAAGACTTTCTGAACATGAGCATCATAGTATGCAGAGTCTTCCAAGAGATTATTATATTGTCAAGATAGAGTACTATGTACACATCAACTAAATCATGAAACAACATATTGACCATGCATTGAAATACTGCTGGTGCATTGCACAATTCAAATTGCCTTATGAAGAAGTTAAACTGACTATAGTGAGTCCAAAAAGAAGTCTTCCATTCATCACCCTCACAAATGTGCATGTTATAGTAGCCCCAACACATGTTCAGTATAGTAAACACCTTTACTGCCTTGAGACCAATAACTCATTTGTCAGTGGAATGGGGTAGGCATCAGGTCTTGTTATTGCATTCTGTTAGAGATTGACGGTACTAGGCTATGTTTCTTTTTCCTTTATTTTTGATCATTTATTATTGTGCTGCTGCTGCCACCACTGGGCGCATTAGTGGGTATTTGTTTGTCTTTATTCCTAAACCTTATTTTCACTTACACATATGAAAGCTCAATACATATATTTTGTTTTCTACAAACACACAAAATGACCACAGCAACACCATTGTAGAACCCACCCATGTTTTCTGATGACCAGCACTTTGATTAAACAAACTACATACATTTCAAGAATTGTGTCCTGATAGCTGCATGAGTATGAGGTGCACACGGATACATTGATGGAACAATAACAAAACCCACAATGCCGAGTCAAAGCATTAAAATTGAAGACACAAAACAGACCAAGGCAACCAACTGGATGTCACTAAACCCATTACCCTAGGAATGGAACCTTCACAATGCCTGGGCACTGGGCCTTATAGTGTACAACTGTAAGAACCCAGTAGGCTTAGTGATTAAAATGAAGGAGATGGTGGTGGAAGCCTGGAAAACACTTACAGAAGCTTATGGTATTGTCTCAGACCTAGCTGCAATAGATGCAGAATATATGTTGCTCTCCACAAAATACACTAACAGAAACAATTTCCTTGACCATATTAGTGACCTCCAAATGCAATGGGCAGAAACTACTGAAAAAGGAGCTACAATCAGCAATGGAACTTTTAGATTGATTGTTATGGCGTTATTGCCAGAGTCATGGAATCCAGTAGTTGCAAGCATATACACAACAAAGACATTAGTAGACTTCATTGCAGGCCTCACAGTCCACTGGGAGCATTTGAGAATACAAAAAGCAGCAGCTAGCTCATTGACAACAGCACTACAGGCAAACACCAACCCTAAAAGCCCAGATTAGTGTGCATAAACCCCAATTGCAAATGCTTGGAACACTCTAGTAAAAACTATTACTGAAGAGATGGAGGGAAGGAAGGTCAATTTCCCCCCAATTTTCAAAACAGACAAAGCGCTCTTGCTACTATACCTGGGACTAACGCCACACTACCTACTACAAATTGCAAACCAAAATTCAACGCCCATAGCAAATATGGTATCAATCTCAACCACCACATATGCTTTAGCCACATCATGTTCCCCCAATCCAACTTCACTCATAGCAAATGTGAACCTGTATGCCCTGCAAATGAATTCAAAAACCCCAATGTTTGCAGACTCAGAAGCAAGTGACCATTGTTTTGTAGACAAGAGGCATTCTCAACATATGAGCGCTTGTGAACTCCATGCAAAGGCCAAGTGGCATTAAAGGATTCTATGTTCCAGATTGTGGGGCAAGGAATGGTGCAAAAAATCATTCAAACACCTATCAGCATGACTGAACTAGTGTTCAACAATGCCCTGCACACACCTGGCCTAGCTGCAAACCTGATTTCCATAGCATACTTTGACAATGCGGAATTCTCAGTTACTTTCAGTCAGGGGTGGGCAGTATTTAAAGACTACAATGGAAGGAAGGTGCTAGTCAGCAGAGAGAAAGATGGGATGTATCATTTGGACACCCTGGATAAACCTAAAGTCATGATGGCAGTGTAGTACTTGGTTAGAGTAATACTAATAGTTCTGGGGCTTTCTTGAAGACTTAGAAAATCCACTTCTAATTCCACACTGATGTCTTGAAAGATGCTTGTGTATTGAGGTGATTTACTTCCAAAATATTTCTATTCTGAATGTAGAGGTGTTTCAACAAACTCCAGCCTAAGTGATTCACTCCCTGGGAACCACCGAGCCTTTGCCTATTAATTGCCTGTCTATTTGCTACTCTACTTGAGCTATTTATACCTCTTTCTACAGTGCACAGACCACTTCCTACACCTGACTTTTGGTTTCAGACTTTCCATTATCTCTAACATAACTGTTATCCCACTTCCCACTTTTGGATGCCTGTTTCGGTGCCACAGGATAGTTTCTTGTGCCATCATTCTTCTTTGCTATTCTTAGCTTCTTCTTCCCCATTTATCTCTTCCTCCTTTGTATTCTTCCATTTATAGTTTCTAGTTTCCCTTTTTTGTTTCTTCCCTCCATTTATCTTCTCCCATTCATAGGTTCCAGTTTCTCCTTTTGTTTCTTCCCTCCATTTATCTTCTTCCATTCATAGGTTCCAGTTTCCCCTTTTGGCTCTTCCCTCCATTTATCTTCTTCCATTCATCTTCCCTTTGTTGCCTTCCATTCATCCTCTTGTTATCTCCTTTCAGCTAACCTCCCAATCTGGTTATTCTTAGATCAGATCTCTCTTTGATCTAGATTCTGCCAGA
>JAGGAP010000450.1:0-24141 GCA_017657235.1 Termitomyces sp. T73sscA
TAACCGGAGTTTTCCTGGCTTACCTAACCAGAGTTTTCCTGCCTGCTTGTGTAATCATGTTCATTTTTCTATTTAGGCAATTTTCGGAGTTTTCACTATTTAGGTTAGGGTTATTCTTTTTCTGTTGTCCTGTATAGTTGTTTTCCATGCTTCTGGGGCCCCAGAAGCATAACACCTGGCCTAGGGAGTCTTCAGACTTGTTCTCTTTGGATTTTCCTCTGCCAAGTGAGTAGTTGCTAAAGTACTGCTTGTATATTCTCTAATATACTTTGGATCTCCCTCTGCCAGTTGTGTGACTGAGCTACAGCCTCCAGAGGTCGCCCTTACAGGATGAGAACAAAGGAGGTGCTAAGAACTTAGCATCAATAGTGAGAAGATGCTAAGGAAAGTCTAGCAGAGTGATAGTTCTTGAGAGATCCGAAGAATTGGGGCATAGAACACTGGTGGTAATTTAATGGTGGCTAGAGATAGTATTTATACTGAGGTGGCAGCAACCTATGAAAAAAGGTCACTAACAACTTTAATAGTTGCTGCTAAGGAAAATATATATAAATAAGAGTCTGTCAATGATATTATAAATGTAGTAAATAAAAGTCATATGAAGTTATGTAGGTAGTGAGCCAGAGGCTTGCTACCAGAGATTGTATGAGGTGTTAGTCTTGTGTGTGGGTTATGAAATGTGTGAGTGCTAATCAACTTGCCAAATAGACCATTCCAGCTTTGCTGCTACTGCAGCAGCCATCTTCAAAGATTTCAATTGAACTACTATAGTGTAGGTCTTATCATAGTTTTCTTCCAGCACCTGAAAGAATCCCTTTGCCATTATTTTTGCCTTCTTTTGAAGTATGCTTCTATTAGCATCATACTTATTCACATATACTATAAGGGCAAGGCTTATTGTTTGTGGAACTCCTTCCACAGCACTGGCAATGCAAGCAACAAGTAAGAGTCAAGCAGGCTCAGAGGCAAGCAGAAGTCAAGCAAGAAGCAGATAAAGCAAGCAGAGGGTTGGATGTTGCTAGAGAAGCTTACAGTCAATTCAGTAGATAGACCAGAGGAATACTGCTATTGTTTAGCCTGGGGATATTCTATCCACAGGCTGCCTTTATATACTATATTGGTGGCTGTGCTATTACTAATACTGCTTAACTAAGCAGGCCCCAGTATGTAATGGAGTATGACTAACAATAATCAATGCTGAGTAAGGTTTATGCATGTGACTCATTAAGGCTGACTACTAGAAGACAGAAGGGGATAGGGCAGGCTGAGCAGTCAGTCAGAAGGGCTAGAAATAGGCAAATCATTGGACTAAGCTTGGAATAGTATTGGACATGGTCCAGAGACCAATCCCCTTACATATACTAATTTCACCCCAATTGTCTTTCTCTTCTCAGATACATCTGCCTCATTAACCAACTGTATTACTCTTTTTTCCTCAGCATCCATAACTCCTTCTCTATTGCAGGCATCTATAATTCAGGTCTCTTTATGGCCTCCTTGTAGGTTTTTAATATGCAGTCATCATCTAGTGGGTTCTCTATGCTGTTGACCAATGCCAGGAATGCATGTACATCTTTAGCTGCAAAGCTCTGAGTAGTAGAGTCATCTTTTGTTTGTTGCTCTGAGTTGATGGATGTATTTGTCATGGACAGCTCAATGTAGTTTCTAATATGTTTAGATCTGCATAACATGAGTGGGAGTTTTTGTTGAGGTGCATTTGGGTTGTTGGTAATTCCTTAGATGCTAATCTTGTCAGCTATCAGATCAGTGATTGCAGTGTCAGCTGTCTTAGTAGCTGTTGCATGTAGAAGTTGACTATCATCACAGATACAAGGAGCAATGGGCTGGTGGAGTGTGAGGACTCTAGGGTCATTTGGATGAGTAACTGGGTCAATATTAGTGTGCAAGTTATTGCTTTCTTCAATGTTGGTGAAGGATTTATGCCCAGTTCTCTTATTAAATATAACATCTTTTGAAGTGATTATAGATCAGGTCAAGTGGTTGTAAAGTCTGTAACTGCTCTATAAGCATATATTTGACCAAGCAAGGGTTTAATCTTGACTTGACAAGGTCTTCAGGTACCTTTAGTAAACCAAACACATTCAAAAGGCTAAAGGTGTGATCCAGTCAACCCTGCTATAATTTGCTATAATCTTTCTTTATGCATCTTTTCAAGCTCTATCTACTGGTACAAGTTCCAGGACATTGACTTCATTCATTCTCTGTTTAAATATTAATTCAATTAGTGTCAGACCCTCCAGCACAGCCACTATTTTTTTAGGACAACTTCTGAGTGTTTAGTGTTTTAGGTTAGGGTTGAGGCTTTTTATTGTTCTATACAGTAGTTTCCATGCATCCAGAGTCTTGGAAGCATTGCCTCTAGCATAGGAAGTCCTCAAAGCTATTCTTTTTGAATCTCCCTCTGCCAGGTGTGTGACTATGCTTGTAAAACTTTGGATAGTACTGAATACACTTTGGATCTCCTTCTACTAGTTGTGTGACTTAGCCACAGCTTCTAGAGGTTGCCCTTACAGCAGAACAGCTCTCTAGCTTTAGTTTGAGAGCCCTTTCTAGCTTGCTTGGACCTTTTCCAGCCTCTTTAAAAGTCACTTCTCCACTGATTTTCTTGCCTCCTTGCTTCCATGATCCAACTAGTATCTTCAGCTACTCCTTCCAGTGCCTCAACACTTGAGGACAATGTCTGGACTTGTCTTCTTGCTCTGGAAGCTCAGGTACAGGCTATTCAAGCTTCTCTTACTCTCCACACTACTGAATTTGCTGGACTCTGCTAGACTATGAATACAATTTTTCAAACTCTCCAAGCAGTGTTAGAGTGTCTCTCTCCTCATTCTGCTGGCACCACATCCTCTCCAACACCACCTGCTCCTACACTCCATACTCCATGCTTCAACACTTTTACTTCTGCTTCTACCAAAATTCCTTACTCTGCACTTTCAAATGCTTATGATAGAGAGTACACTACAGACAAATGCTTTACTGCAGTCCTGCATCACCTATATTTAGCCAAGTAGTGAGGCCTTCTTGTTGGATGTGTTGAAGGTTGCATGGGTTCTATTCTACATTAGACTGGGGCAAGCCTCCACCTATGCACTCTAAATTTCTTAGTGCTCTGGAGGCATAGTTAGTTTTGTAGACTGTGACACTTTTGAAAAGGACTGAATTCTTTCCATTGGATCCAGCAGCCCTCTTTCTTTGTGATTGCAGCCAGTATTGCCAAGAGAAGCATCTGTTAAATGAGTACATTGATTCTTTTTGTGCGCTAGTTGAGCAAGCTAAGTATTACAATGGCCTTCAGCTTTGTCTCACCTTCTAAGAAGGCCTTCACCCTATACTTATAGATTGGATTGACAGTCTAGTAGAAGGCTGACCAGACGACAGCCACATAGAGACTTGGTTCAAAAGTTACTAGAGACCTATAGCAACTTATAGAGCTGAAGCATGAGCTTTGTTGTTCTCAAATAACTTCCAGCATATCTTGCTCATCAGCATTTCTAAAACCCTCTTCTAATCAAAGTCTTGACTAGGCCTTCCTCTTTTCAGCCTCTATGTCCATGTGTTTCTGCTTAGAAACAATGCTTACTCCACTGATATGATGTAGCCTCCACTTCTTCTCCTAACTCCATATGCTTGAATGTAGAAATAGTACTGACATACAATGAAATCAAAGCATCATAGCCTTGTTGGACAGTGGCACTACAGGACTCTTCTTTGATGTGAACTACATGGAACACTATCAGCTCACTACCTGGCTCCTCTCTCATCCAATTTCAGCCTACAATATTGATGGTACACTCAACAAATCTGAATCTATCTATTTAGTGGTAGATCTGAAGCTTTGTTATTGAGATTATGGATCATGGATCACTGGTCTGAGATCATTGATCACAGATCACTATAAAGGGTGGAGAAATTGGGGACTGAGAGCAAGCAATCAGCTTGCTACAGCATGGAGTTCCCAGGGAGTTAGGCTTAAGAGCTTGTGTATTGACTTCAGGGGAATCACTAGTTTACATTTGAATTAAAAACCAAGCTTTATTGGATTCATCCCAGTGTGAACAAAAGCCATTTTGAAACCAAATAAACTATTATATTTCACTATTTAAAAAGTGTGCATCAAGTGGGGCTTGAACCCTTGAGCTTAGGATCTGATTGTGACTGTACCAAAGCTTTTAATATTATTATATTATTACAAGCTTAATTTACAATTACTGGTTGAATTTGCATCATCATACACAGCTGCACCATGCTAGAGCAAGACTTTTAAGGCCTGAGATCAAGCAATAGTTGAAGTAATCACTCCCAACTTTCTAACACACTCACAACAACTGTATATCTCCTCAAATGCACTACTTCTGCAGGTGTTTAGCTAAAGTGGATAATGTATGTCATTATTTACCATGCTTAGCATACTACAAGGTTTTGACCAGACTCAAAGGGTTTTCTAAAGTGCAAGCTAGAAAATGCTTTCTACAAATATGTTGATCTGCTTTAGTCATGACCCTTTGACAAGATAGGAAAGGAATGGGAGGCAGCATTCAGTAAATCTGGCATATCCCAAAGAATCCATAGGCGCGTTCTTGTGATCACTGCAGAAACTACCTCTCATAGCCCAGTGATTTCTAAGGCTGATGTAGGTAATGTCCAGGACATGGCAGCATTTGATGTCAAGATTTTTAGAAGGAGCTTGAACTCAATATTGAAGGTGAGCCTCAATTATTGCAATCAAGGTCAGACTAGATACACATGTCTGTATCAGGCTGCAAAAGCTCCAAAGACCATGCTTATGGATGAAGAAGATATTGATTGAGTTGATGGATGGAAACGAGCTTGTCTGCTTCTAACTAATTCTGTATATTTTCTTCCATTCCTGTCTTTCCACTTTCATTGTCTTGTATTCAACTATGTGCATTTGAAATGCAGTGGTGGCAAGCTTTTCCCATAGGATTTCTGATGCTACTCCACTTGCACATTTGTATACATTCTATGGTGGCATGCCTTATTGGTGTCCATTGCCATCAGATAACATAGACCAATGTCAAATATAGCAGCTATTACAGCTGTTTTCAGAAATATACCACTGCTAACACAACGGCAAGTGCTTCTTGATGGGGGTTAGTGATGTTCTGGCCCCCACTGAGCCCAAAAGCCCTGACTTTGGCCCAGCTTAAGGGGGCTTGTATTGAGCAGAGCTGGTCTCTCAAGGAACTGAGTTAACTAGAACAAGTGATTGAATAAACATTTATGATATTATGTATATATCTAGAACAAGAGGTATGTACTGGTAATGTAAGCAATGTGTAGCAGGGATAACAAATGTAAGTACTCACACCTCAGTGATTGAATGAACATTGAGGTGTGATGGAAACAAACAGAAAGAAGACATGAGTTGATTACATAATATTGTAGGTCTATAACCTCAACAGCTCTGGCTCAGACAAAACTTGGGCTGAGCCAAAGCCACCAAAGCTAGCCTGGCTCAGCCCAAGCCATGGCTTTAAGCAGGACATCACCTGCCTCAGTGCTAGGACTAAGCCAATAGCATACCAGCACTGGATCACCAACAATGATCTTGAATGCATGGTCATCCTCACAGCACTTGACAAATCTGAATATGAGGGTCTTGATGATACAAAGACTGCTGCAAGCCTGTATGCAAATGTCAAGGCAAGGGCAGAAGGCAAAGGACCTATTCATATAATAACACTAATTCAGAAAGTCCTGAAAGTCCAATGTTCCCCAAATGAACATGAACCACTTATCACAACAGCAAAATAGATCTGCAATACTGTTCATTGCATTTTTGCCATAAAGGTGCTAGACAAGGACTTATTCAAGTGTGTCATGCTCTTGAACAGCTTGAGCAGCCCACATTATGAGCCCATCTAGGCCCAGGTGTCCAGAGGCTTGCCAATGCCACCAAGGAAGCACTCTACACCTCCAACAACATTTGGAAGCTTATGGAGACTGTGCAGAATCTGACAACAATGAAGACTCCAAGCACCAGCCTATCCACCAACACTGCATTAGCTGTGATGACAAAAGGCCATTGGAAATTACCAAAACCTTGTCTCCTTGGACACATGCATCATGCAGGTGCAAAATGCTGCATAACATGCACAGCACATGGACATCCATGTGGCTGGCATGAAGCTCCCTACTGTGTGCATAAGGAAGGAGCAATGGAGAAACAAGGTTTCAATGCTGCCTGTAATGCTGCAGCACAAGCAGGAGGCACCATGAATAGACCCCAGTCAGCCAGCCAAAGGAAAGGGCACTAGCAGAACTGGGAATGCTATGGGCATGAAGATCTATACACAGCTCACTGGACCAAAGAGGAAAGTCTACCTCATAGAAGAAGAGGACCTTGATAAACATCAGACCCAAAGCACTGGCATGGCTTCCATCTAACCATCATTACTCCTTCTGGGGTCCTGACTAGTTTTTAGATTATTTAGCAATATATATTATCTTCTTGCATATAGCACACCTCTATGGCCTAACAGGCCAACACTACTCTCTAAAAACACCCTCTCCAGAAGCCCAATACTTGCCTGCTATAGGTACAACCACCAGGCAGTTGTCCAGACCACCACCCAGTAGTGCCAGCCTCTCAGAGACCCAACTCCCCACTACAACAACTTCCAACCTGGGCCAACCTTGGTACCCTAATGAGCAGCAATGAAAGCCTAGTCAAATCAGCCAATGATGCTAGGTGCTGGATGGAAACAAAGGGGTGGATTCTTGCAGGAGAACCCTATAACTGCACAAAGCTCATACATGTGCTGATAACTGTGGCCTTAGTATCCAAGAGCACAAGACTCAAGAGTGATGCAAGGAATGCAGTTCTCTCAGTTGCCTTTTTACTGTAGGATGACATAACCAATCAATTGGCTGGAGTCATTGCAGATGCTGTGGCATCAAAGGTCCTTGGCTGTATTGGTGCTGTCACCAACAGACCTTGCATCCTCCTCCAAGTTTGTCATGGCTACCAGCACTATCTAGGCTGAGACCACCTTGGCACCCAAGAATGTCTCAACACAACTAGCCTTGGTCACAGCTTCCCTCAATGACATAATGGCCAAGCTGACTTCAATTCTCCCCACTATTGGAACTAAGAAACAACAATCCACATCACCCTTGTGGGCAGACATTGTCATGCTGGAACAGCAATGGGGTATGTGACAGATCCTGTCAGGAGACTACTCTTCAAGTTCATTCATTCTGATATAACATGCTCAGTTCCTTGTCTTTTTCAACTTTTCTGTGTGCTGCTTCCTGTGCTTACATAATATAACATCTGGTTTTGCACATGTGCAGAGTCCAACATCATATCACATGATGTTTCATTTTTTGGAGGCACAGTCCATTTCTTGCATTAGGTATCACTTTCATTTCTCTTGTTTCAGATGTGTTTCAGTGGCCTGAAGCCATGTCTAGGCCTGGTTTTTCTGGTAATTATGTAATATGATGTTGGGTTTTGCACATGCACAGAGTCTGACATCATTTTTCCCATGATTCATCTTTCCATGGTTCATCTTTAGTAATTTTGCCAACCTGACAGTTGGAGTCATTAGACTTGTTTTATTTGGATTTCTCTCTGTGAGGTGTGTAGTTATTACTATATTACTGATTAGTATTCTAATACACTTTTGATTTCCCTCTGCCAGTTGTGTGACTTAGCCACAACCTCCAGAGGTTGCTCTTACGGATCTCATCCAGATTCAACTCCAATCTGCCTGCCCAACACTCTAGGCTACAACAGAGACTACTTGCAACACAAAGACTGTGCTGGTTGATCAACATCTGCACTGCAGGATTACTCACTAAATAGAACAGTTGAACTCTAAAAGCATGTCAATAGGCACCTCATTGAAATTGACAAGACCATGAGTGACATGGTAGCCATAGATGGTGATGCTTCTGCTGCACCCTCAATGTGAGTATATGGCATATCGGCACTCCAACATGGAGCCTACTATGCACTTCAGGGCATACTTGCAATTCAGAATGGAATGTAGCAAGGACCAACTTCAGGGACTGAGCATGTGTAACTGACAAGGCTTACAACCTCATCATATGCTTTGTATCCAGCTCTGAAGGCCTCAGCACATTTGAGCTGAAGAATGGCCTCCTGAATAGAACAATCACCTCTGCAGCATGGCTAAAAAAGGTGGAACACAGATTACCAACACAATTCCTGGCCTCCCTCAAGATGTCTTGTGGCTCTCCAGAAGTAGCAAGTATGCTGCTCAGTGACCACATCTTCATTGCAGGTTACCTAGTGGTCATTTAAAAAGAAGTTCAAGAACTCATGCAGTGCAATCACTGTCACCAATCTGGATATTTACAAGCTAAGTGCCCTAATCCTGCATGCTGCGCTCAATGCATCAGTAATGATCACTCTACCCAGGAATGCTCCAAGAAGATACCAGCACAATGTGCAACTTGCAGAGAGGGATCAACACACACAAGTTCATCTTGTCAATCCCCTGAATTTGTCAGGTGCTGTAGTGATCTGGATACCCGCTATCCAGAGAACAGCATGCCAATCTTCCTAACAGGCAATCCTGCTACCTGGATAATGAGCTCAGAGAAGCTCTCCACCACCCTGCCCAACCAGCATTACCAAGTGTCACTAATGAATTTTCTGAAACAGGGCGCTACTGGCTCACAGGCCATGACCCTCTCACAATGATTCTGAATACTGTTGCTCCATGGTGCATACATATCTGGCAGCAGAACATATATAGTAGCCACCTTGCTGCCTTTATCACAATCTACACCCCTTTCCTGGGCTGCCCTATGCACCTCTGGTACTCACTCATGCTCACAATCCCCAAGCTTCAGAATCCCCCAGCAGGGTCCCTGAGCCTCTAGTTCAAACACTCATCAATCTTATGTGCTACTGCCTTCCCATGTCACCTGCCTATTATCTGGCACCTGCTAACAGCACCTGTTATCTGTGCCCTGATCAAACCCACTGCCACCTACAAGATCTGGCTTCCATGCTCTGATCAGACCTTTAGCATCAACACCTTCCTCCATTTAGTCATAGACCACTATGCCCTGATTAAACCACCATTCAACACCAATGCTCCACCTCATGTTTGGCCACAGATCCTGCCAAAGGGCCCTAGAGCTTGCCCATTTGGCCCTGAACTACATGGTGCCCCTACTTGAACAAGCTACCTTGATAGAGTACAGTAGTCTTGATATTGCTAGTAACCTTTCCAGTTCTATGAGGTACTTCATCTTGAATTTTGTGTCTTGCATCTTGTGTCTCATATTTCTGACTTGCTCCAATCTGTCTTGTCTTATATCGACTTTTCATTGTTGTCTTAACTCTTATCATATTGTCTCACCTCTTTTTCATCACTACTCTCCTTGACTCACTCCATACTGGGCCCCACTAGTTGGTTCTTTAATTCTTTACTCAATACAGTTGTTTGCCACTCTCTGCCTGTGATTGGCTCTGGCCTATAACTCAATTACTCTTGCTCCATTGTGCCTTAGCTCTGCCCTGCCACATGCCCCCTGTATTCATCATCACTTAGCCCCAGAGCATGTTAGCCCACCCCAGAGCTTGTTAGCTCACTCTAGAGTACCCACTGCAGCCTCAGAGCCTGACCCCCACTTTTCTAGTATCTCTTCCAATCCCAATGCACTCTTTTGCCTCTGGAGCACCATCTACCTAGTAAGGACTCACCCTATATGTGTGGTCTCCAAGGTCAGCAGAACCTAATATAATATCAAAACTCTCCCATACTCTGTTCTCAATGTTTATGTACACCCACCCACACCTATTGCTATCAGACCAATGCCTATAGTCACTCAGTCTCTGATTACTACTTTTACAGTACCTCCCAACCTATGTACTCTGTTTTCTCTATTGAACACTACCATACACCCTGCTACTGGGCCACAAACTCTGCCAGAGCCCTTTATGGACTCTCCATCAGTAAGAAAATTCCCTGCTGAAGTTCTACCTACACAACTGCTGGCTTCAACAAAGTCCTTTTCAGAGGCCTCTCTAAAACTCCCCATGCATGGGAACTAGCCCCCACTAGCACCACCTCCTTTGCACTACCTCTATACTATGCATATCCTGCTCCAGCCCTGCCTCCAGAACACTCTGAAGTATTGTATCAACTCTGCTCTTGCTCTGTTGTTGGACCCTCTGCTTGGACTCTGTTGTCACTCTTGAGTTCTCAGCAGCAAATTGAAGCCTATGTCTGCTAGCAGTAATAGCCTCCCAAAGATTCTTATGCAGAAAGGGCCAAAAATTCAGGATAGTTCTCACTTTGGAGACTTGGTAATATTTTTAGGTCCTTCCTTATCAACTTCTACCAGCCAGCAATATGCTAATTAACAGCCCACTGACAAGTCATGTGACTAAGTCATGTGCTCCTGCCCTTGCCACACTACCCCTGCTTTGCTGCCCATCATCTCCAACAGCCCATGAATAAAGTCTACCTCTCACATGCTAAGGTCACATAACAGATCACATGCTGAGTCACAATACTCCTGCCTTGTTGCCTGCCCCTTCTACCAGATGGTGGGCAGCATCCCATGCTAACAGCTTCCACCATCTTTGATACGTTAAAGCTAGCATTTGATGGAAGGCCAAAAGCTTTGATTGGATTGACAGCCTGTATCATTTATACCATGCTTGCTGTCTGATAGACAGCTTGGAAACATCAATTGTTTTAGGGTTTGCTGATGCCTTGCTTAGCCTCCTCTTAGTGACATACTTCTGATAACATTTCTCTGCAACAGCTAGCTTGATTGATTAATAGTTAGCAAAGGCTTGCCAATGCTTCTATTTTTGGACTTCTTTCATTCCTGCAATTTTAGTATAATTCATGGTTTCCTACCTACCTTTTCCTCATAATTTACCTCTCACTGTCACCTATGCTCTTGGCAACCTTGACAAGTTTGCTGTCTTTATTTTGTATAAATACTTTACTTTTTATCATTATTACACATAGAAGGAATTGTACACATTTCTGCCCACAACTGTCTCTACCAGAGTTCAGATCTCTAAGCAGCTTTACTCCTCCAAGTTGTCTTAGCATTTCTCCCTCTCTCTTGGCACTTGTCTCTTAGTACCTCCTCCCTTAGCTTGCACAGTGCCATATGGGCACTTCTAGTCTTACATTGCCAACACCTTGGCACCTTGCCTACAAACCTTTGCATCTAGCACCTATGGCTAGGATTTAGTAGCTTTGTGTAGCTAAGCACCTCCCTTTCCTTGCCACCATACCTTAGCATTTATTGCTGGCCTCTCTTGGCAACTAACAGTTCATAGCTTGTTTATACCCAACAAGCTTTAAATTTTATGGTGAGTTTCTGAGACCTGTCTAGGGCTCTTGCAAAACTACTTGCTCAAAAGGTTAAGTCACTGCCTACCTAGACAGCACTTATCAGTGGGATGAAGCTTTCTGCATTTTATCTATAGCCTTCACTCAGTAGACTTGCACTCTCCTAATCACTCTGAGGCATTCTAATCTTCTTGGCACTCCAGAGAAATGGGCAAATTGCTCCTTGAGTTCTTGAGTCCCATGAGTAACAACAAAACATGCTCCAATCTTGCAAAAAATGCTATTGAGCCTCCCACAGGCTTCTGTGCAAAATAACCACATTCTGACCAATTCTCATCTTGGGGACTTGGTAATATCCTTTGTTCTCTTTTATTGACCCCTGCTAGCCAGCAATATGCTAACTAATAGACCATGCATGTAAAAACACAAGGCTTGATTCCACCATCAACCTCACTTTGTCTAGTTAAGGCCTTGCATATGAGAATGCAAGGCTTGATTCCATTTTTTGATATAAGAGTCTATATAGTGATATGCACCCTATAATGGCAATAGTTTCAACATTGGAAGCTATCAGAGATGATGAGTAATATCAATGCTAAAAATGTCAAAGGTGACCTCAAATATACTCATTGAGCTCAATCTCAAATATATAAGCAAAAAGTTTGATGTATTCAGTTGAATCAGCCTTAGGTACATGCTGGCTTCTATCAGCCAGTAACTGTAGATGCTTTACAACATAGAGCTGGAGACGCTTTTGTGTTGATTCTTTACTGACCGTTGAAAAACGGTCTAGAACCAGCTAAAGCTAGATTGACAAGGTTGACAACGACCTTCCATCCTCCTCTTCATCTGAGGAGTCTAGTTCAGATGCTAAGTCCAAAACTTTCCCAGGGCTCTTGAGCCTCTTCTGTGGCTCCTTGCCACTCCCTCCTGACTTCTCCATTGTTGGAGGCACTGAAGATGCCTCTTCTCGTATCTGCTCCATCTGCCCGGTCATGGTGGCCAGGCTTGCTCTCTGTGGCCTTGTTGTCTGCTCTGATGACACTTCTTGCATTTGCTTAGCCCCTTGCTTGGGCTGCATCATCCGGAATGGGGTACTGTGTGCTAATGCACTACTCTGCATTGTGTCTGCATATTGGACAGATCCACTCATTGCCCCCAATGAAAATGTAGTATTCTTGGGCAGGGTTAGGTAAATTAGCGATGCCAAATTTGTTGCTAGGAGTGATGACCCCATGTTAATGATTTCTCCCCTGGCCTAGAACCAGGGTTCAAGATCAATTTCATCCATGAAATGGATAATTCCCCCAGCATTCCAAAGCTCTTGCTGATATTGCGAGTTGCTTGGTCATTCCGTTTGGGTGGGGGCTAGTATTTCAATGCTGAGGGCATCTCAGCAGCATTGGAGCCAGCATGTGGCTCCAAGAAACCTGGTGGTTGGCCACCTGAGTCAGCTATGAGAACTAGAGGTTAATGTGGCAAAAGAAGTTGCAAAGTTTGATGAGTGTTGCTTAGTTTGGTAACAAGAGCCCAGAGTCTAAAGCCAATAGCAGAAGATTCAAAAAAATGTAGCCGTTGGCTACAGATAAAACACTCTTGCGTATATCATGCAGTAGCTGAATCAGACTGAAATATCGGATTTGACTAGCTATATTGTAAATACAAGATGTTATCCTTTACATAATCTACAGATGCACATCACAAATGCGTGTTATATTCTATATAAGGAAATGGGGCACCCTACAGCACACCTTAGACAGTTAAAGGTAATCCAATGGTTACATTCATCCTGTAATATATCTACTTTTTTGTTGAACTTAGTAATCACTGCTTTTTTTTTCATACAAAATAAAATGTGAAAATTGAGGCTTAGGGTTAGGGCCTTGACTAATTGAAGTGAAGTTGAGGGTGGAATCAAGTCTTGCATTCCAATATGCAAGGCCTTAATCAAACAAAGTAAGGTTGAAGATAGATCAAGCCTTGCATTTGGAGAGGTTTGGATGCAGAGCCACCAATGTTACTAACAAATTGAAATAAGAAAATTTCCAGATAATAAGCAAAATTAGTGTAATAAATTAAATAGCAATCCTTAAAGTGAGATTAAAAAAAGGCTTGGATGCACAAGGCCTTAACCAAACAAAGTGAGGTTGAGGCTAGATGGAGCCTTGCACTCAGATGCATGAGGCCTTGACCAAACAAAGTGAGGTTGAGGCTGGATGGAGCCTTGCGCTTGGATGCATGAGGTTGAGGCTGAGTGAAATTGAGGCTGGGATTAAAGACTGAGTATGGAAATGCAAGGCCTTGACCAAATGAAGTGAGGTTGAGGCTAGGATTAAAGACTGAATATGGAAATGCAAGGCCTTGACCAAACAAAGTGAGGTTGAGGCTGGGATTAAGCCTATATTTGGAGCCCTAACTGAACAAAGTGAGGTTGGAGTAGAGGTCACTTACTTACACATACTTGGAGCTCTAACTGAACAAAGTGAGGTTGGGGTGGAGGCTGCATACAGGGGGATTTGGGAGTTGAGGCTGGATGGAGCCTTGCACTCGGATGCGCAAGGCCTTAACCAAACAAAGTGAGGTTGAGGCTGGGTGAGGTTGAAGCTGGAATTAAGCCCATATTTGGAGCCCTAACCAAACGAAGTGAGGTTGGGGTGGAGGTCACTCACTTACACATACTTGGAGCCCTAACCGAATGAAGTGAGGTTGGGATGGAGGCTGAGTTACTTATACATACTTGAAGCCCTAACAGAACAAAGTGAGATTAAGGTAGATGCTGCATATGGGGGGATTTGGGGGCAAAGCCCCCCACATAATGCTAGCTGCATGCCAAAGACACATGGCGCATCTCATTTATATAGAATGCAACAATGCATGAGAGTAATCTATTGATGGCTATAAAAATGCTCACTAAAATCTGTCATAATTGATGAATCTTATGTACAAGCTGAGTTTGAAGTACAGTTGCAGACAAGCAAACTCAACAAGTATGATAGTGGCTGAACAAGTCACAATTATGGTGATCTAACTTTGGATTTGAACTCAGGATGTAAACATACATCAAAAGACACATATCCAAAATTTTGAGCTATATTTTCAAACATATACAATGGCATTAAGATGCATGATTATATTTTGAAAGACATTTTGAGAACCTTTCTGCTTCTGAACAGCCCATGACACAGCCTCCTCCATCAGTCCAATTCTATATGCATTTCAATAGAGTTCAATTCAAAATGAAATGATGAAATAATAATGCCTATGAGGTCAATCGCTGTATTCATCAACAATCACTTGGTTGTTCCTGGATACAAAGGTCTAAAATCTTGCAAGTGCTTTGATTATAAACCATACTCACTCTTTCAATGACTAGGACAGGTTAGTGCTTTCCCAATTCATTGCAACTAACATATCCTCCAATGTCCTTATCAGAAGCACAGATCACTGATAACATTAATGAAGCCATTAGCAACAATGATCTAGAACATACAACTCTTCTCCTTGACAATTGTGCCAGACTTTTCTCTAACTCCATTAGTGTTGACTTCCTCACACTCACCAGCCAAATCGGCTCCACATCCATTGTTTCCCTCATCCTTGCTTGAAGCCTTGATTTAAACATTTATACTGATGCTCTCATTGCTGCTAATAAGACTGAACATTGCTTTGATGTTCTCTAAGCTTTTCTCAACTCTGGCTGAGATATTAATTCTCCCCTATAATACATGGGTGATCTTCTTGCCCTTTGCTTTGACTTGCCCTCTATGCTTGAATGGGCTATTGAACATAGCATGGACCAGGTCTTATTCCGCTCTTGAGTCTGAATTTATAAGCAAGTCTCTTGAAACCATCAAGATACTCATTGATATGGGCAGTGCAGAAATAAACAACACCAATGCTCTCAAGTATGCTATGTGGCATGGGCATACAGATATGATTGAACTGCTGCTTGACAAGGGAGCTGACATAGATGAGATTACATGTACAGAGTATGCAGACCAACTCAGGTCTCCTAACTCAGGGGGGAAACAGCACTGTATCAGGCAGTAGTTGCCAACAAGCTTGAGGTTGTGCAGCTTCTTCTGGCTAATGGTGCAGATTTGTGAATAATATTTTCAGAAGGATGGCACTCAAACTTGCAAATGAAGAAAACCACACAATGGCTGTGGATGTTTTAGAATTAGTTGCATAATCAAGCAACTTTCCAGAAACAGCCATGTTCTGATCATATATTGATATATGCACTATGGTATGTACTATTAGCTGGTATGCAGTATCTGTTATGATATACATGTGACCTAGCCTCTATCTTCTCATAGTTAGTAGTAGTACTTCTTCATCTTAGTCCATTTTGTTCTTAGGTATGTCACACAAGTCATATCTACAGCCTATCATACTATATTTTTGTTTTTAGTGCTATTGACACATTGTGTTGTAAACTGCTAGTCTAAGCCTTACACTTGGACTAAAATATTAAAATCTTCAAAATTTCTCCATTTTGATGCCTGCCTCAGACAAAGACGCATCACAACTGGATGCAGCATGCCAGGAAATTGTGGACATGGTAGTCTAGATGCTGCAGTCTCAGCCTGGGGCACATTTGCAGATGCAGGACAACAAGTTAACTGCAGTGCTCAGCTGCATTGCTCAATTGGAGCACACGATTCAAGGGCCAGGAGAGATGCCTTGGATACAGGAGGCTCTGAACCTGTCAGAAGGTCTTAGCAGAAAAATTTCATGGCCTCAAGCATGCACACATATAGAAAACACATTTTTGACAGAAGCAGCAGCAGGAAGTGATGCAATTGGCAAGAGCAGCAATCAATGATGCAATCCTGCAGCAGGCAGGAGTGGGTGGGGACCAGTGAGGAAGGGACAGCATGTCTCCAACAGAAGTGGAATTTGGAATTAGTGCACAAGCCAGAGGGCCCATGGCTGGTGGATGTGCATGGTGCAGTAAGGTGGAGTTTCTTGCAGGTGCTGGCTGAGGAGGAACGCAGACGGCAGGAGAAGCAGGAGAAGGCAATGGAGGATTTAGTGCTAGAAGAGTTCCATGAGTTCTTGAACATCTTTGACAAGCTGCAGTTGGAGCATCTACCAGGGCACACATGCTATGACTTGGGGATTGACTTGGTGGACAGGGCTGATGTGCTGCTCCTGGGCAAGCTCTATCAACTCACTCTGGCAAAACTCAAGGCATTGCAGGAGTTTATTGATGAGAATTTGGCAAAAGGTTATATTTGCCAGTCAAAGGCTCCATGTGGTGCACTGGTCTTCTTTGTGAAGACAAAGGATGGGGCACTGCGCTTAGTAGTGGACTTCCAGGCAATGAATGCAGTGACAAGGCCCAATGCATACCCAATCCCATTGACAAACAAGCTACTGGATTGGCTGAAAGGAGAAAAGGTGTTTACAACATTGGACATGAGGTGGAGGTACTATAACATGTGGATTAAGGAGGGTAATAAGTGAAAGACATTGTTCTGAACATAGTACAGGCAATTTGAATTTTTAGTCATGCAATTTGAATTGTGCAATGCACTGGTGGCATTTTAGCATATGATCAACAATCTTCTCCATGATCTGGTGGATGTTGGATGTGTATGTTGTCCTTTATCTTGATGACATCATTGTCTTTTTAAAGGATCCTTCACAGCATGAGGCACATGTCTAGGAGGTTCTGTGGTGGCTGCAGGAGGCAGACTTGTTCCTGAAGCCAAAGAAGTGTCAGGACTACTTGGGGCTGAAGATATTGCCAGGCCATGTGAGTATAAATCCTGTGAAGGCTAGTGGAGTTACAGAGTGGCCAGTTTCAAGAAACCTGCACCACATTAATCAATTCCTGGGATTCTGCAACCGCTGTTTTGTGGAGGACTATTCAACAATTACTAAACCACTCAAGGACTTCAAGAAGAAGGGTCATGCATAGCAGTGGAGTGTAGAGGAGCAGGCAGCATTTGAGGCACTGAAGGTTGCATTAGTTGGGGCCCCAGTGCTGATGATGCTGGATACAAATGCACTATTCTGGGTTGAGACAGATGCATCAGACTTTGCAGTGGGTGCTGTGCTCTTACAGAAGGCTGACAATGGAGAGTAGAGACCAGTTGCATTCTTTTCCAAGTCCACACAGTCAGCAGAGCATAATTATGATGTGCATGACAAGGAGCCACTGTCTGTAGTGCGTGCATTTGAGACCTGGTGGCCATATTTGGAAGGGAGCCCATTTCCAGATCATCACAACCTTGAGTACTTCATGATGGCAAGAGATCTGACTAGGTGCCAGGCCCAGTGGAGCCTGTTCTTGAATTGGTTTGTCTTTATGATCTACTACCAGCCAGGGCGCCTTTGTGTAGGTCCAGATGGGTTGTCCCATCAACCTGATTATGAAGTTCCAGTGGATGCATGTGACAACACAGGGCAGACAGTTTTGCTAGCAGAGAAGGTGGTGAAGAGAGGTGTGGTGGTGAGGCTGGAGCATTGTGGGGGTTCAGAGGTAGTGGCATGGGTAGCAGCAGCACAGGCAGTGTTGGCAGATGGCAGGATTTCAGACAAGATCAGAGTGGTGACCCATGCCTGGTCCCAATTCTCTCACTCACAGATGTGCCTACATTGGTGAAGATGCAGCTTAAAGACTTTGTGGTGGAGAATGGTGTGGTGCGTTTTTGTAAGTTAGTGTATGTGCTGGATGACAATGAAGTAAAACAGCTGATCCTCCAACTGTATCATGACTCTATTCCAGCAGGTCACCCAGAGCCTGCCAACACGCTGGCCTTGATTATGCAGAATTACTACTGGCCCAGAATGTCCAAGTTTGTCTGTCGTTATGTAGAGGGGTGTGATATGTGTCAGTGCATTAAGCCAAGGCGTCAGAAACCATATGGACTACTGCAACCACTCAAGGTGCCAGAGGAGCTGTGGCAGCATGTGTCCACAGACTACATCAGCCCTCTGCCAATGTCACACAGGTGCAACATGATTCAGGTAGTCTGTGACAAGTTGACAAAAAGGGCACACTTTTTGGGGGCATACTCTATAGATGATGCAGTGGCAATGTGCAACGCATTCATGGAGCGCATGTGGTGTCTGCATGGTACACCCAGGAACTTCAGCTCAGATTGGGGTCCACAGTTCACAGCCCAGTACATGCAGCAGATGTGGGAGAGGCTGACTATCAAGCTAGCACAGTCATCTGCATATCACCCTCAGTCAGATTGAATCAGGAGTTGGAGGTTTACCTGTGCACATTTGTCAACTATTATTAGGATGACTGGATGCAGTGGCTCCCTTTCGCAGAATTTGCTTACAATAATCATGTGCACTATCCCCCTTCTATGCAGAGTATGCATATAATCTGAGCTTCTCCATGGATTCAGTCAACTCACAGATGGTACCAAAGGCTGACATGCAGCTTGATAAAATCCGTGAGGTGCAAGAGGAGTTGAAGGGCCTGTTGGAGTTGGCAGCAGCAAGGATGAAGCGTTTTTATGATGCATGTGTTGACAAGGTGCTAGACTATGTAGTGGGGGACTGAGTTTTCCTGGAGCGCACAGATTTGTGGTTGAACCACCCAAGCAACAAGTTAGACTTTAAATGGTTTGGACCTTTCCAAATTGCGCAGAAAGTGTCCAACATGCCTTA
Organism: Termitomyces sp. T73sscA; assembly: GCA_017657235.1. Classification (NCBI taxonomy): domain Eukaryota; kingdom Fungi; phylum Basidiomycota; class Agaricomycetes; order Agaricales; family Lyophyllaceae; genus Termitomyces; species Termitomyces sp. T73sscA. The sequence continues at coordinate 18,981 of JAGGAP010000450.1, forward strand.
CTGGTTGTACTTGCTGGATGGCTGGTCTATCCACAACATGTTTCATGTCTTGTGCTTGGTGCCAGCACATGAGGACACCATCTTGGGTAGATGCCAAAAACCCCCACCGCCAGTGCAGATGGTGACTGGCAATGAGGTCAAGATAGAGCAAATCTTGCACAAGAGGAGGATGCGTGGTGGAGTGAGGGAGTTTTTGGTGTGCTGGAAGGGTTATGACAAGAGTGAGGACAAATGGTTGAAGGAGTACAACATGCCTCATGCGTTGGAAGCCATCCAGGAGTCTCAGGCAAATGAACGGCTGCACAAGAAGAATAGTTGCAAGCATGGTGGCAATGAAGGGTAGGAGTGTAGAGGTGTGGTTCTTTTTTTTACCTTACAAGTGGGGGGAGGGTGTGATGATATACACGTGACCTAGCCTCCATCTTCTCATAGTTAGTAGTAGTACTTCTTCATCTTAGTCCATTTCGTTCTTAGGTATGTCACACGAGTCATATCTACGGACTATCATAATATATTTTTGTTCTTAGTGCTATTGATGCGTCGCATTCTGCCTTTATTCTCATGCCCGGGTGGACTACGCGGGTGTCCATGAGTTTTGCGGTGTGGGGATTGTCTTTGTGGGTTGAGGGAGACGTGTCGTCGTGGTTGTGGGGAGCAGGAAACAACAATTGCCGAAGGTTTGATGTGCTGATCACGTATCATGATCCGTGATTGCCATCTCGGCTCAGCACAGCCACCATCACCCATCAGTTCGGCTAAACGCCCCTGATGATGTTTGTGCTGCCTTTTGCTCCCTCGACGTCGCTGCTAGAAGTCGTCGTACTGGTGCGCTGGGTGTTCTGCAAGCATGTAGGCTTTTTGTCAAGTCCGTCTTCTCTGCTGCTTCTCCGCATTCCCCTGATGAACCTCGATGCTCTTGTCTTTGCCTAACATCGGAACTTGAAGTGTAGCGACTTCATATCATTAATCGCCCGATCAAACTCGAGTGACAGCCGCTGACAAGAGACGCTCCTGTGCTATGTAAATGCCTCAACCTATCTCATTCAGTCTCTTCTGATCTACCATATACCGTCAAAAGTAAGCTCAGGCTTGCTTTGAGTCTCGTGAAGGGGTGTATTGATTCATGCTGTTATGTTGATTGTCTTTTCAGAACTCGGGAATGGTCGATGTCGGCGAAATTTCTGATTTCTCCAGGCATCCATTCGGAATTAAAAATAATTTATCATTCCAGAGCGTGATGCAGCGCGATGGAGAAATATTTCCATGGAGACCATGAAGAAATGGCGCGAGTAAAGTATAAAAGGTAGATGGTAGTCTGTATATTTCTAACTAGCTGGTCTAATATTGAGAGCACGAGCCGGACTTGTGTTTCTTCTTTCGAAAAGTATATCCTTGAACGTGAGTCCATTGGAATTACACATATGTCCTACCATTGTTTGACCTCTTCATTATAGTTGTGGACCCTTGATATGCATTTCACATCGCTACTCCTTGCTGCTTGCGTCACGCTGTGGGCACTCGCTGCGCCTGTTCCAGTTGCTGAAACAAGCCATTTTGGATCGGACGACGCGGTCGGCCACAATCAGACTATTATCAATCACCATTCTTTGCCTTCCTTAGATCATCTCTCCTCGCCACCACATGTCAATGCTATTGTGTTCAATGAGCTCTCGGCCTCAAATCATCATGACAAGACGCGTCATGATCATCTGCCAATAGATCATTCGATGGAGATTGTTCCTCGCAGCACGCTCAACAAACCCACCAGTAGTTCTGCGGGTCAAGGCAATAAGGCAAAGCCTAAATCCACGAGCAGTACTACACCTCGACCCAGGAAGCCGAAACGTAAACCCACAGGCAGTACCACAAATCAAGCTAAGGAGCCAGAACCACATCCGCAACCCGAGCGAGTCGCTAGTGTCGAGGAAATCAAGCAAGTTCTTCGTATCGAGCCAGACAAGTCTCTCTTCTATTGTGGGGAGAATCGGCCGTTCTATGGTGCAGCAAAGCGTCGAGCAAAAAACACGAGGAGGAAAATCCTGAACATGGCATGGACCAAGAGAACCCTTCCAAATGCTGCCAAGACATTGGACGAGAAAAGGAGGAACCTATTCTGGGATAACGCGTCACAGGCATTTGCAGAACTGTCATCAGGGACGGTGCATGTTCTGCTCGAAGATCACGTCGGCATTGATAATTTTGACAAAACATCGGTATGGGCTAGGATTGAATGGCCGGCACTTAAGGCGAATACTCGTGTCACAAGGATAGTAAAGGTCACCCTGGCAGGAGAGGAGGAAGTTCTCTTTCCCATAACTGATTCGTCTTCGCCCTAATACAGTATGTAGACGCTTGTCATGGACACAGTGCGTGTATTCTGGTGAATTAAAGCAATAGAGTGGCCTAGTGTCGAATTGATGCAATAAAGTCAGTGTTGCTAGTAGCGAAAATGCTGTGTATGTACACCATAAATGGTTCTTATTGATTTCACTTACTGTCTCCAGAACAGCTTGTCTTCTAACCACTGCTCATTCTAGAACACCACGGCTGTATTCGGGGCAGTGATAGCACAGAAAGTGACGGACAGGGTCTGAGGGGGTGATGGCGTGAGGTTGACTGTCGTTTTTTACCTGTTTGCCGAGTCAGAATCGAATGATTGAAGGGGAAAAGCCAAGTTTCAGCCAAAGTGTGGCAGAGTTAGACAAAGAAGTTCATGGAAGAATAATACTCGTAATTGGCAAACCCATGTTGTCGAACATATGGCCACGGAGGATTGAACTCGCCGGGCGCCCTCAAGAGATAAGTACGCGAAAAGCTTTCGGAACAAGCAGTGTAGGCAGAACTTTACTGCGTCCTAGGAAATCATTCGATTACGCGACTGACTCTAAAACATCCACAACCATCATGTGGTCTTCTTCCTTTGCGAGTTCGAGTGCTGTCTTTCCGACAATATTCTTCAACCCCGGGTCCGCACCATTCCTCAAGAGAAGCTGCACAACCTCAAGCTGGCCGACCACCGCTGCCTGGTGCAACGCTGCTCCCATCCCTGTCTCAGGACACCAGATGTCGTCCGAGTCCGGAATCTCATCGATTTCGGCTCCCTTCTCAAGTAACAGCTCAATCATATCCGTACGCCCATCGCGCGCAGCATACTTGAGAGCGTTGGTGTTGTTTATTTCTGCGCCGCCCATATCGACGAGTATCTCAACGACTTCAAGAGATTCATCGATGACAGCGACCTCGAGAGCAGAATAAAACCCATTGTTTTCGTTCAGATTTGGGTCCGCACCGTGTTCGATGGCCCATTTGACTAGGGAGGGACAGTCGAGGCAAAGCGCAAGAAGGTCGCCACTGTGTCCTAGGTAATAGTTTATGTCCCAGCCAGAGTCGACAAAAGCTTGTAGAACGTCGAAGCAATGTTCAGTTTCGCGCGCAGCAATGAGGGCCTTGGTATAAAGTTTCGAATCGAGGCCTCGAGCAAGGAGGAGGGAGACAATGGATGGAGAGCCGATTCGGCTGGCGAGTGTGAGGAAGTCGACACTAAGGGGGATAAAGAAGAGACTGGCCCACTCGTCAAGGAGGAGAGTTGTGCGTTCTAGATCATCATTGCTAATGGCTTCATTAATGTCATCGGTGACTTGCGCTTCTGATAAGGATGTTAGAATCAAAGGCGTTTCAGCTGCAATGGATTTTTGAAAGTACTAACCTGTCCTATTCATCGGGAGTAAATATAATTCGTAAAAAAGCACTTGGCGAAATGTTCTTAGACTTTTGGTTTCAACCGAAGGTCGTCAATTTGATAGAGAAGCACATCACGATATGTCTGTCGTCCAATGATCCCTACACAAGCGAGCCACGTTCACTACTGTATGTCGGCGAGTTGCGGCTTCAAAAGGAACGGAGAGAAGAGTTCGGACCACTGGGGATTGCCGTGAACTTCCTTTTTTAGGCTTTTCTCCTGGATCTCTGGCTGTCTGTGATTCGATGATCCATCCTTGCGGGTTGGTTGTACTTGGTATCACCGGCGTGGTTTTGACTGAGAGAAAAAGTTTCTCCTATGTTGAGCGCTGAGCGCTAAGCGCCTAGTCTGCGTTTCCAGGGTGTCTACGTCCTGCCACCTGCGAGGTCTTGACCATGGAAAGATTGCACATTCCTTAAGTACTCCCTACTACAGAATATTAGGCAAACCAGTATGTATATTGTAGATTTCAGGTTGGCAGCGATCCACTCAAACTTGCAAAGGAAGAAAACCACGCGATGGTTGTGGACGTTTTAGAATCAGTCGCGTGATCGAACGTCGGATTTTCTAGGAACAAATATTTCTGATATCGTGTCTATACTGGTTCTGTCAGAAAGTTCTTCATATGCCTGGTGGACTTTGATGACGGATATCTACTCAGGTCGACTTTCGATGACCAACCACGAGTCATCCACGTTGACACTACTTGCAGACGTGGTCTGTGAGAAAATGAGAGGGGACGGCATCGTCGGAGCAGTTGGCCAACGGACTTCGAGTTGAACGGTGGTGCATCCCATTCCCGCAGGCTTGTTCCGCGCATTGTCTCTCTTCCTCCTTGCCCCTCCACCGCACACTCGAGCTCGTTCAGACCGTCGATGCGCACCAGAATCGCGACGGGCCCGCGCAAGGACCGCATCTACACCACCAGCTGGGCGCTCCCGTCCGTCCTCTCGAGCTGGGCATTTGAGCACAGCACAGTCTAGCACGTGAACAGTGTTCCTATCAGTTCAGTCCCGCGCTCCGTACCACAAATACCGCTGACGAATCGCATCCGCAGCGGCGACGTCATCGTATATCACGCTCCCGCCGCCGTTCACTCATGCGTACTCTGTCGGAGGGCCCACGGGCGAGGTGCACGCCCTTGACGCTGCGTCCGGTACGCTCGGTGACAAGGTACCGCAGCTGCTCTTCGTGCGCGAGGACGAACTCGCCGACGCGGACAAGACGAGGGCGGCGTTGCGCTATGGATCGCATGCCGTCGAGGTCTCCGCGGCTGGATACGCCTTTGTCCCCGTCCCAAGCACTGACTCGATCGAGATGTACATGCGCAATGCCACGACGGGACGTCTGACGCACATCGCGCGCGTCCCTTTGCCCCGTGGGCCCAACGCACACGACGGACCGAGGCATGTCAAGGGCCAT
>JAGGAP010000451.1:0-23996 GCA_017657235.1 Termitomyces sp. T73sscA
AGATTGTTCTAGCTGTAGCCAAAGGCTACATTTTTTTGAATCTTCTGCTATCAGCTTTAGACTCTGGGCTCTTGTTATTATACTAGGCAACACACATCAAACTTCTTGACTTCTTTTTGCCATATCAAACTCTAGTTTGCATGGCTAACTTAGGTGGTTAACCACCAAGTCTCTCAGAGCCACATGCTGGCTCCACTGCTACTGAGATGCCTTCAGTGTTGAAATACCAGCCCCCAACTAAGTGGAATGACCAAGCAACTCACAATATCAGCAAGAGCTTTGGAATGCCAGGGGAATTATCTGGGTCATGGATGAAATCAATCTTGAACCCTGGTTCTAGACTAGGGGAGAAATCATTTGCATTGGGGTCATCACTCTCAGTGATGAATCTAGCATTGCTAATCTACCCGACTTTGCCTGAAAACACTACATTCTCATCAGGGGCAATGGGTAGATCAGCCCAATATGTAGACACAATGCAGGGCAGCGTGCTAGTGCACAGTACACCATTCTGAATGATGCAGCCCGAGCAAGGGGATAAATAAGTGCAGAAAGCATTGTCAGAGCAGACAACAAGGCTGCAAGGAGTGAGCCCAGCTACAGTGACCAGGCAGATGGAGCAGGTACAAGAAGAGGCACCTTTAGCACCTCCAATGATGGAGAAGCTGAGAAGGAGTGGCAAGAAGCCACAGATGAGGCTCAAGAGCCCCAGAAAAGTTCTGGACCTAGCGTCTGAACTAGACTCCTCTGATGAAGAGGAGGATGGAAGGTCATTATTGACCTTGTCAGTCCAGCTTCAGCTGGTTCTAGACCATTTTCCAATGGTCACTAAAGAATCAATGCAAAAGTGTCTACAGCTTTACATTGTAAAGCATCTACAACTACTGGCTGATAGAGGCCAGCATGTACCTAGGGCTGATTTGACTGAATATATCAAACTTTTTGCATGTATATTTGAGCTTGAGCTCAATGAGTACATCAAACACAAGGCAGCCTGAGAAACTGCAACATCAACAGCCACTCTGGCTGAATCGGTGGACTACAATGCCCTGTTGCATCAATGTGCACCAGATATTGCAGAAGTAATGGATATCCTGAATGCACCTAAGCAGGCAACTGAGTCCCAGCAGGACTATGAAAAGTGTCAAAATGCCATGCATCGGCAAGCTAATACTAGTGGAATGCCTTGGCAGGCATTGTCAGAGGTAGATATGGCAACATCCAACCCTGCTAGAGAGGATGAGGCAAATAATCCACCAGTGGACAGGATGCCTCATTGATGTGTCACAATTAAGGAAGAGGACTGCGATGTAAGCATTCCAGACAAGCCTGTTACTCCACAACATGTCGCAAGACAAGTCCACCTAGTGGACAACTGGAATGAGCATGTTAATTATTAACACATCCGCAATCAAGACTTGCAGATTCGAGGCGAGTCGTTAATAGACAACCAAGGAATAGTGTTTGAAGGGCATGGAGGTGTCATGCCCATAGATGATATGAGGTGACAATTCATTGTGAGGACTGGAGAACTGGATAGAGATCCAGGAGATGATAGTGGTGATGATGACCACTATAGTGATGGTGGACATGGTTATTGTAACAACGACTGGGAGGAGGGAAGAGATCATCAAGATGATTGTAGACCCCCAGGTCATTAACCAGAACAGCTAGTACCTTGGGGTCCGCAAGCTCTGCGTCCTGAATGGAGGACTGAGGAACTCCTACATCAAGCAGTTAGGGCATGGTCTTTGCCCTCACCTCATAATTTGCATGCAAGCATGCCGGGAATGAATGAGGCAGTCAAGATCCACATGGATCATATGCATGACCACCTTAATTGTCTAGTAGATGACTCTTTGGGAGTCAGGTTCAAGTTTCCAGATGGGGTCAAGCCTTGTCGAGCTGAAGGAAAGCATATTCGAGCATATGCTGGAGGATACAAGTTCTTCCAGTTGGAAGACTGGGCTATGGATATCTGCTATCATTTAGCCACTTGCTGCTATGGTGGAGATGACATGGACTAGGAGCACATATTTGTACTATGAATTCATGGATGGAGAAGCACAGAACTGGTTCCGCAGACATGTCCTGCATATAAACAGGGACAAATTGTATTGGACCTTCAAGGAGGTCTTGATAGGATTGTATAACTGCTTTGTCAATGCAGCAACTATGCAAGAGGCTCATGAAGCCTTTAGGATGGCTGTATACAACACTCAAATGGGTGTCCAGACATTCTACAATGACCTTGTGGGTCATATTCAAAATATGGCTGTCTATCCAGATGATTTACCATCCGAGAAACATTCCTAGATGGAATACTGGCTGAGATGTGTTGTGCACTTATACACAATAATAACCTGTCACCAGAGGTCAACACAGTGACCAAATTCCTAGTGTATGCTATACAATATGAGCAGTCTGCACAGACTATGACACATTATAATCAGCACAGTTCTTGTTGCACTACTGGAAATTGCCAACCTGTCAAGGTTGGAACATTCTTAGCAAAGCATTCCAAGATGGAACAAAACCGCAATCCACGGTTTGTAGTATGGCACACAATGCCTGCAGGGCATAGGCCAGATCAGGGGCAAGCTGGTAAAGCACCAGCAGCTAGAGATGCCTGCTATGATTCCGGTTTGGGCCAATCTATACCAAAAGCAATGCAGGATGTGCCACCAAGAGTGGGACCTCCCAAGGTTGCCTTTGGCGGTAGAAATGCAGGGTATAAGCCTAGTGGTAGAACACTACGTTGCTACAACTGTGGCTGGACAGGCCACTTTTCTAAAGAATGCAAGGTGCTGAGAGCACAAGTCAGAGCTGCCCATACAGCGGCAGTAGAGAGCAATGCGGAAAGTGACACTGATGCAGGCCCAGATGAGCCTGCAAATTATGACAAGGAAGTTCCTCAAGCCAGTAAGGAGCAGTCTGTAGTTGATGATGCTGAAAGCATCCATATTGATGAAGATGAATATGTTGCAGTGGACATATATGACAATGACTACTATGCTCATGATGACAAGGAGGAGCATATGTTTGCTCTGACCGAGCAGCAAGGGGATAGATGTGTCCGTATGCAATGCATAACACTGCAGAAGGCAGCTGACAAGCTGCAACAACTGCACTATACTCCTCAAGAGAAGGAGTGTCTGGTGACCTATGTAGAGGTCAACAAACATCCAGCATGGATGCTGTGGAACTCCAGGAGTACTACTATGAGTATTATGCCCCAGTTTGCACATGTGGATGCTATACGTGTTCATGAGCTAACAGAGCCACTAATGCTCTAGCTTGGAACTGTGGGGAGCCACGCCATTGTACAGTTTGGCACGGAAGTGAAGGTGAAAATGTTGGGACAGCTGATGAAAGAATATGTGGATATAGTGAACTTCAATCGCTATGATATGATTATCAGTACACTGTTCATGCGTAAGAACAAAGTTGCTCTCAACTTTGTCAATAACAAGGTTGTTGTCAATGGAACACTGTTGAGAGCTGAGAGAGTGGTCTTGGCAGACATGGATGGCCATCTATGCTGGTATTGAGCCACAGAGAAGCGTTGCGAGAATTGCAACTGACTAAAAGGTCGCAAGAATGTGACAGTAGAAGACATTGACAAGAAGCTGGCTCTAATGGCCAGCCTACCAGCAGAGGCGCCAGTGATAATGATGCTTGAGGAAGAGTTTCAAGGAACTCTGGAAAGGGAGGATGGGCCAGATAGGCCAAGGATGGCAGAGAGAAAAGCTGCAGGGAAGCCTGACAAGGCTTGTCAACCTGACAAAACCTGTGCAGAACAGGTAAACCTAGGATTGTTGGAGTGTCAACCAACAAGCTCTGGAGTGAAGGTGGAAGACCTTGTAACAGATGAGGTCAAAGAGTGTTGACAAAGTGTCACAAGCGTAGCAGAAACGAGTGACAGCATAAGATCCTTTTGGGATCAACTAGTGCCACCACCGGACATGCAGTGGGCCTATGACCCGCATATGCTACCGGAGTGGAATGAGGTTGTAGCCTCAATATTGGTGCAGAGATGGGCTGGGGCGCTCTGACCCACTGGGGAAGTTTATTGGCAGCCTTTCACTGATGAAATCTCAGAACCATTGAATGTAATGTTCAACAGATGGTTGCTAAAGGCAAAAAGTGTGCAATGGTTGACAAAGTCAACAGTTTCAAAGCCTTCCCTGAGGCTGAGAACAGAAGATACTGGGGAAGTGCACTTACATGTGCTCAGAGAACAATTCAAACCAAAGGTTCAGCTGCACCAAAAGCACATAGACAAAGGTAAAGCCAAATCTACTAGATTATGGGAAGAGGATATTCCGCAGTTGTGCCAGCAATGGCAGCAGGAATTTGCAGACATTGTCAATGGGACAAAACCCAAATGCAGAAGGTAAACCATGAGATTAATCTCATAGACAAGACTAAGCAGTACGAATATTATTTGCCTCACTGCCTGCGAGCACTACAGGAGCAGCTTTGTGATAAGACAAACTGCTACATTAATGCCAAGTGGTGGGAACCATGGTTGGTAATGCAAGCTGCACCATTATTGTGCATTCTCAAGAAAGATGGGACATTATAAACTGCATTGGATGTGCAACAGTGCAATGATAATACCATCAAAGATGTAATGCCACTACCAGACCAGGAAGTGATTCGCGAGGATGTTGCAAAAGCTAAATACAGGTCAAAGATTGACCTGACAGATGCTTACAAACAAGTATGCATATGCATGGAAGACATTTTGAAGACTTTGTTTGCATTCCTAATGGGGACATTTGTCAGTAACATTATGCAGATTGGCGACTGTAATGCACCAGCTATGTTTCAGAGGTTAATGACCTCTATATTCCGAGATATCATTGGAAAGTTTATGCACATCTATCTAGACAATATTTTCATCTACTCAGACTCCATAGAGGAGCACAAGCAACACTTATGAGTTGTATTTGAATGACTGTGTGAAGCGAGCTTGTATCTCAAGTGGAAGAAGTGCGAATTATATGCACAAAGTATTGATTGCTTAGGGCATGTCATAGATGCGCAGGGTATACACCCAGACTTAGACAAACTTGATTGTATTTGAGAGTGGTGAATGCCATGTAATTACAATGATATTCAACGATTTATTGGACTGGTTAATTATATTGGTAACTGCTTACCAGATGTAACTGCATATACAGGCCCTCTTATGACCATGACTCAGAACGGATCTCCGTTTCACTGGTGACTGCTGCATCAGCGGTGCTTTGAAATGATCAAGCAAATCTGTGCAAAGACACTGATTATTCGCCCAATTGATCCATGTCTCAACAAGCTGATATGGCTCATTTGCAACACATTGAAGATGGGCATAGGGGCCATGTTTGGCCAAGGGAAGACCTGGCAAACCTGCAGACCTGCAGGTTTTATGTTGTGCAAGTTCATGACTGTGCAACAGAACTATGCAGTGCACAAGCTAGAGACACTCGCTATCTTGGAAGCCCTCCTGAAATGGGAGGATAAGCTGATGGGGTATAAGATCCATATTATCATGAATTATAAAGCATTAGAGTTCTTCAAGACTCAAGTGCATTTGTCTCCACAATAGCATTGATGGCTCAACTATATGTTGTGCTACCAGTTTGACATAACATATGTCAAGGGAGAACTGAATAAAGTCACAGACTGTTTATCACAATACTTCAAGAGTGATACTTGTGATGATGTCCACAAGGTCCATGACTTTGTCCAGGCAGACAAGCATATCAATCCTGATGGTGAGGATCTGCTATTGCATTGGTTCCAGGAGATAGTGGAACATCATATAGAGATTCGAGCCATGCAGGCTTATGAGTTGCACCATAGCAAATGGCTTAAGAAGCAACAAGAAGTCCAAGACCTCAAAGCTCAAGGTCTTGCAAGTGCAGAACCAGCCATCATGCAGCCAATGGAAGAACCATTGTCTAGTGATGACAACTTAACAGTGGAACAGGCACTAGGAATTGCTGATCCTAGCCCTAGAACTGCTGATCTTGAAGATGCGCAGTTGCACACACGTATCCAGAGAGGATACTTGCAAAATAAGTTCTACATCGAGATACTTGACAAACCCACGGAGCATCCACACTTTGTCATTGAGCAGAAGCTCATCTATATAATGAGTCTTGCTGGTGTGAAGGTGGTATGCATCCTGTGGGACAGGTCATTAATAACAACTATTCTGGATCAAGCCCATAGTATTGTGAGGCACTTTGGATATCAAAAGATGCTTGGATACATGCGTCAATCGTATTGGTGGCCACAGATGGCCAAAGAGACAAACCAGTTCTGTGCAACATGTGAATCATATCAACATTCAAAGACTTCAAACCAGAAACCAGCTGGGAAGCTACATTCACTTCCAGTCCCAGTGAAACCCTGGGACTCAATAGGCATGGACTTTGTTGGACCATTTCCTGAATTGCGTGGCTTCAACTACTTGTGGGTAGTGATTTGCCACATGACCAGTATGGTCCATCTTATTCCAGTGAATACAACGACTAAAGTGTCAGAACTTTCATGGATCTATCTCAAGGAGATAGTATGCCTACATGGCCTACCTAGCTCGATCATAAGTGACTGAGACTCTAAGTTTACTTCCAAATAGTAGAAGGAGCTGCACAAGCTGCTCAGTGCAAAGTTGCTCATGTCAACTTCATTTCATCCATAGACGGATGGCCAGACAGAGCATGCAAATTGCAACATTGCACAGATCTTTTGAGCATTTGTCCATCCTGATCAGAAGGACTGGGTTGACCAGATTCCCATGGTGGAGTTTGCAATAAATGCAAGTGTGTCTGAGACTACAGAGTATGCACCCTTTGAACTCAATAGTGGCTATATGCCATCTATGATCAAGGAACTTTGTATTGATGAAGTGATCCATTGAGGGATTAAAGACTTTGTGCAGAATGTGCTAACCAACCTCACAAATGCACATGATGCAATTATCAAGGCCCACATCTTCCAGACACACCATGCAAATAACCACTGGGGAGATGAACTGGCTATTGACAAAGGCAGCTTGGTGTATCTGTCCACCAAAACCACACTGGTGCAAGCTGCATCCACTATCCTCTGGGCACCAGAGGTGCCCCTTGCCAACCTCTCACTGAGATGAGGAGATGCACTATGCACCTCTCAATTGGAATGAGAGGGAGTGGATGGATGCACTTGAATCAGATGCATGTGTGCACATACCCATATCTCGAGCTGCAGGTCCCTCAAATAGGGGACTTGCTATGTCATTTCATGCCCCTGGTATGCAAGGGCCCCCAAGATTGCCTCAGGGGTGCAAGCCCCCCCTCAATACCAACAAAATGGAAGTTGTTGACTTCCCGACAGATGTACCCACACAGGCTGAGTTTACACAATTGCTGTTCATGCTACCAATCATGGTAGCCATGCTTGCCACACAATTCCAAGTAGTTGTCCTGGCCACTGACCCACGCACTCCTGCACAATATGATGGGTTGATGGCAGGAGCAGCCAAGACTGCGGCTGCCACCAAGGGCAAGCAGTGGGTCATCCCCACAGATGACAACAACAGTGACTATGGGCAGTCATCCACTGAGGCAGAGGAGGAGGAGAAAGAGGGTGAAACACTCACACAGCGCTTTCAGCACATTCAATGCAACAAGAAACTCACCAAGAAGAAGGCAAATAAGGCTCAAGCCGCTGCTGCCCTGGCACACAACACCACTTTCTGGCCATCGCAATGCTATGTTTTAATTAGACAGTCAGATTCCCCAGGGCACACAATGATTTCTCTGGATGCATCCCCAATGGATTGGGGGTGAAGATCTGGGATCTGCTCAATGTTGAGTGGCTCAACTCATGCTTCCATGGGGCCTTAGGGTCTTCATTTTACTACTCATACTGGACCAACATGGTATTCATGGGCGCCAATGCCAATCGTGTGGCCGCCTATGAATTTGGCTCAGGACACACAGCAAATATGCTGCAAATGATAGTGTACAAGTTTGCATGCAGGGAATTCTCCTGCACTTCTTATGAGCTGGAACAGCTCTTCAAATATTGTGTGAACCTGCACATTCCCCACTACAACCACATAGTCGCATTCATGCTAATTATTGAGCTGCAATTGTTTGCACAGCACCTCAATATGGCACTGCAAGACAGAATGATGCAGCTTCTGCTGAATGATCCTGCATATCAGGATCTTCCAAATCCAATTCAAGAGCCAGAAGACATGGCCCTTGTTGAATGCTGACACATCCCCATGCGCTTCTTGTGCACCAAGGATGATGGTACATCTGCACTGCGCGTAATGCATGCCCCTGACCCAAAGAGGCCTTTTGACCTCGAACAAATAGCACAATATGCACTCATCTACAGCCGGCCAGGTTTGGAGAATACCTAGCAAGGCATTGCGGTAGACTTTGCCTACTGCATGCACTGGCAAACCTTGTTTGGGTTTGCCTTGTGCAGAGCTCTCTGCACAAGCAGTGCAGGTAAAACAACAATTGTCCAACGGTTTGCACTAGTCATGGCATGACCTGGACTCTACCAAGAAGCTGTGGCCACATATACTGCAGCCAATCCAATGCAACCATTTGTGGCCCAGTATGGAGCTGACCTAGAACTTTGACAAGTGCACATACCTGACAATCAGGTGCAAAACTTTTCTGATGATGACGCAATTTGCATCTTGATTCACAACCGCATCCCCCCAGACTGGGTGGACCATGCCTATACATATGGCATAGTCTATTTGGAACAACAGTTCCACTAGCTGACAATGTTGCTTGACGTCTTCCGAGATGCCAATGATGAGCACCTACAGCGCCTTGCTGTTTATGGAACCCCACTAGCCATCTCTAACTGGAATGGATGGTGAGAGATCTCTGAGGAGGACCATTACTGCCTCCTCTTCAAGTGCACTGATGAAATATTGGCACAGAATGATCCTGAGGCTACTGGCCTCTACTATTACATCAGAATGGACCCAAATGTGGATCAATTGTGGAAGAGAAAACCGGCGCATGATACGATGCCAGTCATTGGGACTGCAATTAACATCGCACTAACTGATTGTACCATGGTAGACGCGACTGCTGCAGAGGGTTCTTTGACCCCCCCAAAGATGGAATCCAAGCCCCAACCTCCTGCAATTAACATTGCACAACCGGAGGCAGCAACAACAACGGAAGCGGGCAGATCTCAGACAACAACTGGAATGGGCTGAAAGCCCAATTTTATGTCGTATTCATTAGGTAGCATCGAGTACTAGCACTCAAGTAACATTGCTAACCAGCCATGCTTAACAGCACTTTTTTTTTTGATTTTTGTTTTATAAATTGTATATAGAAATACATGGCAGGGTACTTGCCAGTTTCTTGGCTCCATGTTGCACTGATGGCGCTCTTAAGTTGGGACCTATCCACCCGCTAGAGTGATAAGTGACTTGGCCATTTAGGTGGCTACTGAGCATTCTCGTTACTGGTTTGAGTGCAAGTAATACTGCACATGAATCATACTTTGGGATGCAGTTGACATGCTTTGCCATTACCTAGTATTGTATACCATGACCTTGTCAGATAGTCATCTCACCAATGACATCAGGTGTCAAACCAATGCTATCGTGGACTACCCTACACACCTACTCTAGACTGTGCATCAGTCTAAAAGGGGAGTATGTAACCAGCTGGTTACCTTTACTTATACAAGGCATGATGTAGCATGCCTAATTGCCATATATAGATTGTAACACGTGTCCATGATGCGCATTTGTAGATTACATAAGGAGAACATCTTGTATTCACAACATATCTAGTCTAATCCAATAATTCGGTCTGATTCAGCTACTGCATAATATATGCAAGATTGTTCTAGCTGTAGCCAAAGGCTACACTGCATCCATGAGTACTAAATGCCCTGCACTTTCCAAGCACTGCAGTATCTCTGCCAATTGCTGATCATCAGCCAGAGTTGGCTCCTCCAACTTTTCTTTACCCTTATCTTTCTTTGTTGACATGCTTAAAATTGCTTTATTGCTCTTACTACTCTTCAGCTCTATTTGTACAGGCCTCATTTTTTACTAAGGTGGTGGTGGAGGTGGTGGTTGTCGGCAAGGTGAAGGATATCCTTGATGCATTGAAGAAAGGAGTACCAGAGAGCAAATCAAAGGTTTCACCCAGTTTCATAGGCTTTCTTTTTGAACTGTATAATAAAGGTGGTGAAACATTTCTCAGAGCACATCTAGAGGTTGTAAAAGTTCTCCTCTGCCTCCACTACTGTGTCAAAAACTCCAACTTTGCTAGAAAATTCTTGTGCAAAGAATTGCCAGTTCAAGAGGATAAGGCTGTTGAGGTCAAACTGGAGTAGCGCAGTGTAGTAGTCAAAGGCAATACTCTGCAGATAGGATGTAGCAAAGGCAATCTAGAAGCTTTCCACTAGGTAAAAAAGGTGCACTACTTCTGAGGGTCTAAGCCATAGAAGAGTTTTGATGTTAAGCTTCTCTTCATAGACAAGGGCATTGCAGATGTTGTCTTAGGTATTTGGGAGATGCAGGAGAGCTCTAGCATTGTAGTAATAGTAGTAATAGTTGCCTCTTCCTTGCTGCAAGGGAAAGGCATCCATGGCTAGTTCTTAGCCACTAGAGACTTTGCTTTTGGGAGTGCCTCTGAAGGAGTAGCCATTGCCTTCTTTGAAAGGGCCTCTGAAGAGGTAGCTGTTGCTTTTAGGAGGTGATTTAAGGGCCCATTGAGGGGAAGAAGATCTATTCAGGAGGTCTGGAGCTTTAGAGAGTGGGAAAAAAGAGGGTTTCAAAGGAGGTGGAGGTTCTGGAGGAGGTGGGGAGGTGAGGGCTGGAGGCACAGGAGTTGTCTGGTTAGATAGGCAGCCTCTAGATTCAGGATAGATTAGAGGGGGAGAGGAGGCTTAAGTCAAGGAGGCACATTTTTTGAAGTTCAATGTGAGGAGGTTGCTAGCATACAAACCCTGAGATTGAAGGTGCCAGTAGGGGTCTATTGGATGTAGGATTGGCATTGGGTTTTGGTGCAAGAAGTTTATCTATATAGCAGAGAGTTGCTTGTGACTCATTGTTGTTAGTGGAAGCAGGGTCTCTGGGGGTCTAATTGGGGATTAAGGCTGTCTAGTTGTTTGCCTCCAAGTGCAGAAGACACTGAGAACAGAGGTTGAGAGACTTGAGAATGGTAGAGGCAGCATTGAGCTTGTCATATTATTGTTGTTCTTTCTAAGGCCAGAGAAACTGCTGCAGGTGGGTGGCAGAGTTGCTATGTTGCACATGGAAGGACCATGCTGAGTCTGCAGGTCTTTAAAGTTGTCAAGAGTTTGGGCTGGTGTGAATTTTGTCCATGAGGTCATGTAATTTTTCAGAAGGGTGGAGTCACTAATGAGGGTATTTTTTGCAGAGAGAATTTTGTTTTGTTGTTGCTCATGGAATTCCAGGAGGCAATTTGCCTACTCTTCTAGAGCACCAGCAAGGTTAGAGTGCTCAAGAGTGATGAGGAGGATATAAGTTTGCTGGGCAAAGGCTACCAGTAGGATGTAGAGAGCATGGAGTGCCTCATCACATTGGCAGATGTAAGCTTTGACCTGCTGCTGGCAACCTAAAAGAGACAAGAGGGTCCAAGCAGGGAAACCCATGATAAGGCAGAAGCAGGACTAGTATGGAGGGTTAGTGTGTTCCAAGAGTGAGACTAGAGTAGGGTAGGCAGAATATAGAGTTGGGGCAAAGGAGGCAGTGCTGGTAGGGGCTAGTCTCCATGCAAGAGGCATTTCAGGAAGTCCTCCAAGAAGAACTCTGCTAGAGCCAGCAGTAGCATAAGTAGAGCTTTAGTGCCAATCTGGAGCATAAAAGGCTTCAGCAGTGTCTGGGGCCCAGTAGCAGGGTGCAGAATAGTGCTCAATAGGGGGGGCAGAGTATATTGGTTGAGGGGCTATGAAAGTGAGAAGAAAGAGGTGAGACAACAAAGTGAGAATTGAGACAACAACAAAGAAACTGTACAAGACAAGATGGGACAGAACAAGTTGAGAATACAAGTTACAAGAGATAAGATATTAAATATGAGTGAAGTACCAAACAAGACCAGTGGTTACATTAATATCAAGACTACTGTATTCTATTGAGGTAGTTTGCTTAAGTAGAGGTGCCCTGGGGACTGAGTGGGTGAGCTCCAAAGCTCCTGAGCAAGCTCTAGTGGTATCTGCAGCAGAGTAGAATATTAGTGCCAAGCAGTGGTCTGATTAAAGCATGGAGGTGGGGTGGGCAAGTCTGATCAAGATGTATGATCAAGGTGTAGTGTTGTGCAGCTGAATGAGGCAGATGATCAGAGTGTTGAATCAGGTGTGTGAATTGGAGCCAGGTACCTGGAGGTAGCAGGTCTGATTAAAGCATAGGTATCCCCTAATTAGAGTGGGATTGGCAGGTGCTGTTGGCAGGCACCAGTTGATGGACAGGTGATATGGAAAGGCAGTGGCATGCAGGGCTGATTTGAGTTGGGAGCTCTGGGGGTCTAGTGGAGTATTCTGGAGTTTTGGGTCTCATGAGCAGGAGTCAGGATGTGTAGAGCAGTCTGGAGGCATGAGTGGTGAAGATGGGTCATGACACAGGAAGTTGCCACAGAATAGCAGGTCATTATGTCAAAACATTTCAGGATTAAACCAATATATGCAGATTGATTTAAGAATATAACTTTCTTGACTTGGTCTTATGTGACTTTAAGTCCTAAAAGGTGTTGCATCTCACCAAGATCACTGATATTGAAGTTTTTTTGAAGATTTTGCTTGAGTATTGCAATGTGCTTCATATCCTTACTAGCTACAACCATTTCATCTACATAAACAAGGATAATTGAGACTATTTTGTGTGGTCTCACAAAACATATAGACAATCATTAGTGAACAAAGGGTGGAAGTCTAAATTTAGCAAGATCTCATGAAGACGTTCCTTCCATTTCTGACCAGC
This sequence comes from Termitomyces sp. T73sscA, assembly GCA_017657235.1. Classification (NCBI taxonomy): domain Eukaryota; kingdom Fungi; phylum Basidiomycota; class Agaricomycetes; order Agaricales; family Lyophyllaceae; genus Termitomyces; species Termitomyces sp. T73sscA. The sequence continues at coordinate 12,980 of JAGGAP010000451.1, forward strand.
TTGCTTTAAACCATATAGAGCCTTTCAAAGCTTCCAATACCTTTTCTTTTTCATGCCATCAGAAGCCTTCATATAGATTTCTTCCTTAAGATTCCCTTCAAAGTACACACTCACAACATCAACTTGCTGAACTTCAAAATTTAAAGTTGCTGCTAAAGTCAAGAAAACTTGCAGAGTAGTGAAATGTACTACTAAGAAGAAAGTTTTTCCATACTTAATGCCAGGTATCTGCAAAAACTCTTGAGTGACTATACATGCCTTGATTTTAACATGATTTCCTTTTTCATCAAATTTCTCCTTTAGAACAGCTTTACTTCCAACAGCTCATTTTCCATTGAATAACTTATCCATTTTGATGAATACACTTTTATCAATTAGTTGCTGATATTCAGAGTCAACCACCTTCTGCCACTCTTTAGCTTCAGCAGATTCCATTGCCAACTTATAGGACAATCCAGAGGTGGCAATAAAGGCTATGTGAGTCACTGGGTTATTGTTACCTTCTTGCTGACAAAACCTCTTAGGCAGTTGGCACAGATAAGTTGATTTTTCTCATCTAGGCAAATCTTTCCATTTCTGTGCTTTCTATAGGGCTGAAGGGGTTTTAAAAGGCATTACTGTTTGGTGGAAGTTGTTGGTTATTGTGTTATAATTCCTTCACACTCTCCTCTGGGAGTGTGGTACTGGGATTCTGATCCAGATGTTGCATTGTCAGTTGTCATATCATGGGATGCATTTTCTAGTAATTCCACCAGGATATCAATGTCTCAGAATCTGAATGCATGGCTAAATCAATGAAGCGATTAATCTTATCATAAGATGATTAAGATAATCCTGTATCAATCTGGGTGAGTTCACTTGGTGTATCATCCTCATGGAACTTTATGTCTTTTGAGGTAATCAATTTGCCATTTTTTGAGATCTTCCAGTTTATAACCTTCAGTTTCATTGTTCAACCAACCTAACATACAGACATGTACTATGCAGGATTTGAGCTTTTTGTGAAGGACCTCTTTGGGCACATGAGCCCATCCCAAGGATCCAAATACTTGTAAGTGAGCCACATCAGGTTTTTGTTTGTTACTGAACTATTTTGTATAGGAAATCTTTTCTTGTAAACCAGATGTTGGGGTGATGAAACATATGTACATGGCATATAAAAATGCTTCACCCTAGTACTGTAGATCTATTTTTGCTCTATGAAGCATGCACCTAGTCATTTCTATGAAAACTGCACTGGCTTATTCAGCAATCCCATTTTAATCTAGTCAATATAGGTTGGTGGTTTCATGCCTGATCCCATTTTGTTAACAAAATTGATTCATTGCTAAGCTAACAAACTCTGTGCCATTATCAGTGCAAATGGCTTTAACAAATTGTCTAGACTGACATTCCAATAGAGCTACAACCATCACAGACTATCAAGCCAACATCTTCCTATTGTTTGATCAACCTCCTGATTGGATTGCTGTTCTACTGCCTGTCATCTCAATCCTACCATCCACTTTAAATACTAACCCAGAAAATATTAGCAAATCTCTTCAGACAGACTCAATGAGCCAACCTTATAGACTGAAGTCTTGTGGCAACTCATATGTACTGGTAGCAGTAAATTAAGCAGATAGGTGTTTGGCAGATATAGAAAATTGTAGTAGGAAATAAACAGCTCTTCTGATCCCAAATTGTTGTTGAGACTCCATTGATAATTGAATCACACAGGGAAGAGAGAGAGAGAATCCATGTGCATGCATGCCTGAATGTGCCTTCAACAACTTTTTATAATTTCCAACTCAGCCCATGTATTCTGGCAAGTGTTTCCTGGCCTTTTTGCTCTTGAACACTTGTTTAATCTGAGACTGCTAATGAAGGAATGAGAGAGTGCACAATTGAGGGCAAGAATGGAGATGAACTGTGAGGAACAAGAGATATTTTGAGGTTTTCATTATAGAACTAAGGCTGCAAGGTTTTTGCGAGAAAGATATAGAATTTCTTGAGTCCTAATACAAGTTCTTGAGTGTCAAAAAAATCCAATTCTGAAGGAGGGAGGACTAAGACTCAAGCTAATTACAAGAGACTGTGTAAGTATGAGTAGAGTATAAATGTAGAATGGAACTTGTGTAATAGGGATAGTAGGAGGGGATCTCAAATATGGCATGCAATTGTATTAAAAACTAGGTTAATGGTGCTGCAAGCATAGTGTGATACAACTTTGAGTAGCTAAAAATAGTATTTACTTGCAAGTGCAGTGTGAGATGATGAGTTGTTCATTCTGATGCTTGCAGGTATAAATCTAATACTGAACAATAGATGAGAAATGACAAAGAGATGGTTAATAGCCACTGTGTAGTGGCCCCTGTGTGATAGCATGACAGGTCAATGTATTAATCTTCATCCAGATTAATCCTGGGCAACTCCCTTTACTTTGCCCATATTATTAATTCAAAACTGCTGATAAGGGAATGAGGGAGTGCACAATTGAGGACAAGAATGGAGATTAACTATGAGGAACAAGAGGTATTTTGAGGTTTTCATTGTAGAACTAAGGCTGCAAGGTTTTTGCGGAAAAGAAATGGAATTTCTTGAGTCTTAATATAAGTTCTTAAGTGTTTGAAAAACCCAATCTCAAGGGAGGGGGCCGAGACTCAAGCCAGAGTGGTATAGTCCTGAAAGGCCAGAAGTTCAAAAGGGATGAGGTGGTAGTAGGCCATGTGAAGGAGGGAAGAAAGATGAAGAATTCAATTAGGTTTGTTTTTGATGTAGAGCTTGTATGTATCACTTTGCCATTGGCCTAAAAGTTGGATCTCATAATTGAAATAGCCAGCTGCTGCCACTGTTGAAGCTATACCCCTCCTAAAGCTATGCCCTGCATACAGGAAGGGGTTAAGACTTGCTGAGAAAAGAGCCTTCTAAATTGTGCTGACAAAGTAGGAATAGGATAAAGCTCTCCTATCTGGCTGCTCAAATAGAGGCATGTTGCCATTTTGGGGAAATTCCATGAATAAGGACTTGAGTGCCATGATAGGGCAGGATGGGCAATTGGGTGCTGCTGCAACAGTGATAGTGACTCCTTTTTGAAAGGGGTCTGTTTTGAAAGTGGATAGCATGAGTCTGATGTTAGTAGCATTGTTAAAACTAGGCATGAATTGGACAGATTGCTATGATAGATTGAGGCTGGATGAATACCTGCTGCCCTTATCCACTGTAAATTCCCCATTGCACAAGAGTCTGAATAGGCAAGGCAGCATGCCACATAAATAGCTGAATGTCTGTATGTGATGCTGAGATGGAGATGCTAAAGGCAAGTGATGAGGATGGGAAGTGTAATTGGCTAAATAGGGCATTAGTCTTTCTTTTCATGGTAGTGCTTGATGCTATGGATGAAGCATTGCACAAGCAGGAATTTGGTGGCAGAGAATGGAAGGTTGGCATCAACATGCAAAGAGCAAACTGCAGAGAGATAGGCTTTGACAGTTTTTGGCTGGACACAGCCACCAACACTTGCGATTCATAACAAGATTGCAGGTTCTGAGCCCAGTAGGATCAAACTATCAGGGTTGTAGAAGCTGTTGAGTTGTGCATAGAGTAAGAACTGCTGTTGGCCAATAGAGTAGGTGCAGTGTGTGCTGGTGGCCAGGCCATGCCAAAGGTAAAAAGCGACAGTTTGTGGGTGATGTTGATTTTGCTGGTACCACCAAGCTGGAGGTGCTTTGAGGTCAGTTTCTGATTGAGCCAAAGAGCAATCAAAAACATGCATGTGAAAGAGAAATAAGAGGCTGCATCAGCAATAGAATTCTCAAAAGATGAGAGCCACTCAGAAGAAAAAGAAAATCTGACACAACAGGCTAGAGCAATCAAGTGGTGCAGAAGTTTCATTGTGGCTGTAAATCTAATTGTTTTGCTGCATATAGTATTGTATACTGCATTGTTGTCAACATGAAAGACTATATAGTGACCCTTGAAGATGGGGCCCCAGCATAGCACTGCATGCACTACTGCAAACATTTTCTTCACCTGAATATGTTTGCTTCAAAGATGCTGGGGGCATCACACTGCAAACCAACTGGAGCCAAAGTGGCCCCCCAAGCCCTTAGCCCTGCTAGCATCTATGTAGACATCAATTGTAGCTTGGGGGGAGGTGAAGAACTGAATGCTATTCCATGATGGTGTGATATCATTCCATCAAGTGATGTCATGTTATGCAGCCTTAGGAATGTGCCATATAATGAAAGGAGATGGGGAAAAAGTGGCTGCAAAATTGTATAGGCTGCATATGAAAGCTCATGCCATTTGTATGACCTGAGATGCAAGCTGAAAAAAGCCTGTGAGTTTATTAAGCTTCTAGTGGGTGCACTGGCACTGAGAAGCCCATAAAGAGGTGAGTTCACAGAGATAAGTGAGTTTGTCTCAGGGAAGCTGTGCTTCCATTGCGATCAAATCAATCTCCAGCCCCAAGAACTCAATCAAGGTGCTTGGACCCACAATTTTTAATGGCTGAAACGTTAAGCCAAGCTGTGTTCTAATATGAGTTCACCAGTGCGAGAGGCAAAGTCCATGGGAATATTGATAGAAAGTCATCAAGATAATGCTGGATTCATGCAAGAATATTGCACTGAAGAATCCAGTGCAGTGCCTTCACCAACAGGTTGAAGATGTAGGGGGCTGATTGGGCACTAAACACTAGTACTATGTCATAGTAGCCCTCCAGCCATTCAAAGCCTAAGAGAGGCCAGTTTGCTGGACAAACAGGAATGTGATGGAATGCAGATTTGAGATTGAGCTTTATTATCAGAGAGCCCAGCCCTGATGCAACAAGGTCTTGTATGGTCTGTTTAACCATGTCATACATAATGGAAGCTTTGGTGTTGAGAATTCCATTATTGACCAAATGCCCTGCTGGCCAAGAAAGGTGGTGTATACAATGGACTTTTGACAAGTTTTGTCTAGTGACTACTCCAATGGGAGAAGCACAGAAGTTCAAAAAGAGCAGCAAGGAAAATGGGCTATAGGTATGGCCATTGGTGACCTGTGTAGCAATGTTGGCAGAGAGTGTGGCTGTGACATCTGCATTGAGAAATGCAGATTTCAAATTTGTGCTGCATTGGCTTATAGTGCGATCACCCATGAAGCCAATGTCAGCACCAAATTGTATAATTTGGATGAATACAAATGACTGATCAGGATACTTGCATAAATAGTGTACCTATGCTGCTTTGTTAAGCACTGTTACAACTTGAGTTTGGAGTACAGTGTCAATTCAGGGGGTGTTGGCATGTGGGTCAGTGTTTGAGCAGGGTGGGGAAATGGTGAGAGATGAATCAAGAGGGTCCAGAGCTAAGAATCCAAGAGAATGTGTGACCATAACCAAGGGGCAGCTTGGGCAAGTTGTTAAGTGATGGCTTGCCCAGCTGCATGCCTAATCCTTGTGCTGGCCCTTGGTGTGGTCAGATTTCCTGCATGTTGAGCAAGTGTGGGGTTGGCCCCATAGGCAGGGGCTGTTCAGGCATTTTCCCTTGTTAAACTTCTAGCAGGGTTTGCTGAGATTCAATGCAGTCAAGCTGCCACAGAGTTCTTTGACTGCTTTGCAGAAGTGGCTTTCCAATGGGCATAGACATGCTTTGACAGCAGATTGCTGTCGTGTTGTCCCCATTGGGAGTAATCTCCTGCTGCCATCTCAGCACAGCACTGGTTAAAAAAGATTGAGTGATAGGCATACACTGCTGCCCACTTGTATTCCACTACCAGCTCCAAGAGCTGCTCCATGTAAACCCAGAATGTTTCTGTGGCAGCTGAGTCATGTTGTTAATGTGAAACACAAGGATGTGGAAATATGACTGAAGGGGAATGAGCACTGAGAAGGGTGACTTATACTCCTTGGCTGCTCTATGACTGATTTTGAACTAGTTAGTCGAGCCATTGAATGTGTAAGCCATTCCTCTGTCATGGTTTGTGGGATCTAGCTTATGGAGGTCTGCGGCTTTGAAGTTGTGTGTAATGATTGCTGCCAGCACCATTGCATTGGCATTGGGGAAATGGGCACACAAAGAGAGTGGAATGGCAGGGGACACTGTTGACTCCTACTGCTGCAATTGGGGGGACACAAGCTCCTGATGCCTGTGTGGCTGAAACTGGAATTGCGGTGGGAGGTGCAATGCCAGGCTGTGAGTTAGGTCGTGCATTGGCCTGTTTGAGGAGCTGTGACATCAGGTTGAGGAGCTGGGTGTGCGAGTTCCAAATCTCTGCCACTTCCTCAGCCAATAGGCTGGCAGCTTCTGTGGATGTGGGGGGTGGTGTCATGACACATGAGAATGCGCTCGAGAATTGACCATCAGAAGTTCTGGAAGGTAGCGAGGCATTCCTTGATCAGTGTTGTACCTAAGCCTTAGGGCTTAATAAGGTTTAAGGCTTAATAACATATTAAGCCTAAGCCTTAGAATCGTTGAGGACATGACCTGAAGGCTTAATTAAGGCTTAACATCAGATGACCATTTTAGGAAGAATATAATTGATGCATAGTTATGGGTTGGCAGTAAGTTGAATAGTAATTCGATAAAAATTTGCTCCTTCGACACTCTCCGATGCCCCCACCCCATGGACCTATTTGGGAATACTTTCTAAGAGGCGAAAAACAAAATTAGTTTCATGTCCGAGCCCACTGTCAGGGTTGCATCGAGAAAGAGACAGATATCGATCAGCAAATTCATAGAATGCGTCAGAGGGCAGTACATACTGAAGAGGCACGGTTGATGGAGTTGCTGGCTGATGAGGAGGCCGATAAGGATAGGATTCCAGATGATGGCGAGCTTGAGGGATCTGGCGACGATTTTGAAGAGTAGAAAGTCATTGGAGGCTTATTAAGCCCTTAATATTAAGCCGTAATTAAGGGTTGTTATTAAGGGTTAAGCCTTAATAAAAAAATTGTCCTTATTAACCCCTTAGAATACAACACTGTCCTTGATGGCATACGCTTTCAAGAGTTTGCAAATAGTGTATTCCTGCTTCTAGCTAGGATCTCGAATACGGCGCTGAGAACTAGGTTAACGGCGCTGCAAGCGCAGTGTGAGACGACTTCGAGTAGCTAAGAGTAGTACTTACCTGCGAGCGCAGTGTGAGACGACGGGTTGTTCATTCTGACGCTCGCAGGTAATAAGTCTAATACTGAACAATGGATGAGAAATGACAAAGAGATGGTTAATGGCCACCGTGCGGTGGCCCCTGTGTGATAGCGTGACAGGTCGGTGTATTGATCTTCGTCCAGATTAACCCTGGGCAACTCCCCTCACTTTGCCCGTGTCATTTATGACCCTGCCGCAATGCCTCCGTGTTTCAATGAATCACTTATTGGACTGATTGACCTGAGTAACTTTATAAGCTATATGTGGCAGCATTATATCAACTGGGATTGCAGAGCTGTTTTTGTTCATAAACACTGTCATACTCATATCAAAGTATCTTGTTCTCCTGGAAACCTTCATTTGGAATTCATAGAGCTTCATAGCTCAAATAAATAATTATTATATATGCCGTTTGGGCGTACGTGGACAAAGGCTAGTTGGTATACATCCGGTCCAGTCAAGTCATACAAATTGATAGATATAAGTTATGGAGAACACACTACTGCTCGAAAATAGATTCCTCTTTGACTCAGCTATTCCCTATTCATACCCAGATGTCCGTAAATCAGGTCTCCAATATTCCGTCTTCTTCTTTCAGGTGCAAGAGCGTCGCGTGCAGTGGGAAAATTGTCACGAATGAGTTGGTGTATCTGCTGAGACTTAGATCCTCTGAAGTGCTCGAGAGTTGCCATGAGAAGTCCACTGTTGAGAGGGTTTTGCCATTCTGTTTGTAGGGCAGTGACAAAAAGTTCATGAAGGAACAGTGTGAGGTCTATAATGTAGGCTTCCAGATATAGGGCTGTCTCCGGACTAGAAAATGTTAATATAATTAATCTCGGGAACATTATGTCGCGTACGCTGCCCGATAATTGGTGTAGAGAAAGTTAATGGCCACTGCTGTGAAGCCAGCTGCACCAAATACTATCGCTAAAGGGGGAAATATTGGACCGAAGATGGCAGCCAAAGCAGCAACAGCAGGCAAATGCCTGAGTACGTTTCTAGAATGATTGACTATTTGAAGACACCCCTCCTCAACATCTGTCTGAAGGCTTACAATGCAGGTTGAGATTGAGGTACAAATGACTCAATCAACTTGAGCATCTGCACATGGAATTCTCTTGTGACGAGGAGCTTCAAGATGGTGTCAGGTGGACATATTACTCGGACAAGGCTTAGGACTCACCATTTGCGGGTCTCGAAAATTCCAAACCTTGACAATGTCCAGATGTATGCGCCATAAACAATCTTTCAAGACATGACCCTTGAATACTGTACTCTTCGCAAGGTTCTTCCAATACTCTGTGCAAAAATGTGAGTTATATAGAGGACAACAAAAGAGAAACGCATGCTCTTTGAACCCTCTCTAATGGGAACAGCAGATGAGTAGGAAATATAGTAGCAACCCAAATACGCACTCGATCGAAGTTTGGACTTTTTGCTTGGGATCAATACGCTGTGCTACGGCCCACGGGATGAAGGTCTCTTTAGTGTGGAGACACTTTCGAGTGACCTCGGTCAAAGCCTCAAGCGTGTGCAAAAACCCTAAGTAAAAGAAAAGTGTCAACCATTGATCGGTCTTGTTCCAAATGCCAGATATAAAGGTCCTCATACCAGGGAAGTTCTGACTCGTTGAGATTGGAACATAACTCAGTGCGTGATTGACGTTCGGCCATGAAAAACGTCTGGTCCTTGGTGGATCAAATTGCTGCTTGAACTGCTCGATCGTTCTGTTTAGGGTATTTTGGGCTTCTTGTACAATTTGACCTTGATCGATGCTCCGAATATCCTGCTGGCAATGATCTCGGGCCATCCTTGCAAAAATCTCGGCGTACAGCAAGTCGAATTTGGTAAAGACTACAATTACGGGAATTTTTCCTGTAATATATATCAGTACAGAACCGGAATCCTAGAGAAGACCTACGATTTATCGCGAGCTTCAAGAGCTCCTCATCAGCGGTCTGCATCAGACGTGCCCCAGAACGTGGGGTCTCTATACACAGCCTACGACAGAGTGTCTATAGGTTATAACCATTGGAGTAGTATTGCGTGGTTACCATAGTGCATGAAGCCGTTTCTCAATGGGTAAGCCTTTCTTAGACCTCTGGCGGATGAAATTTTCAACGGTCCCCCAATGATCAGTAAAGCCTGGTTCAAAACCCTTGCTGTCGTGAAGCGCAAAGCGCGGGTTATCCTCGGACGTATACTCGCGATCGATATCAGCCATTCCAGGACGGCCATGAGCAATGTCAACGTCCTAATTGCGATTGATCACGGTGAAGTTCAAACAAAACCCGTGTTACAAGCTAACCTGTTGATCGACACCGAAAATGTTGGCGATAAGGGACGACTTCCCGACGCCTGTCTGCACAGGGAATCTAGTCAGCTTCAAGTTTCCATTCCTGAATAAAGCTGAAGGGCGCTCACATTTCCTACCACCAGAACTCGGAACCTTCACAAGGGATTGATATATTATTACTAAGCCAAAATTGAGGCAATTGATGACACATACCTAGGACAATGGGAAAGAGTCTCGTCAATTGTAGATGGAAGCGAGGAAGGAGGAGGATCCATCATGACAGCATTAGCGTCTGGGGAACCATCCATGGTGGGCACAGGCATGTTATTTACATTTTGGGGCTGGGCGGCTATATGGAAGGGAGGGGGGGAATTCATCGTGGTCGTTAAAACAAGCCGTTCTCATAGAGCGCTATCAATGCCCTGACATAGATGTACCACGTGCGGATAACGTACGCTTTGGATACAAACGGCAATGTATTGATCCCACTGTATATATAGCTGTTGGACGCACAAATGTGGGGTTTCAAAGTTATCGTGTGACATGGACTCGGGAGGAAGATTTCTGGATTGCGAGTTTTTCAAGTCACGAAAAATTAGTGCGTACGCATACTTGTGAAGGCCTGAGAATCGATCAAGACGCAGATCTCCAAGCCGACACCAACGGCAAGTATATCACGGGCGTCAAAAAGACAGCTGTATTTTGCATCCCGGAGCCAAAAACGAGTAATCTCCGAATGATGAGGATATGGTTGACCCACGCCGGAATATGGATATGTTACTTACCGTTCCGTTTGTTTTTCGTTGCTTTTTTTTCATGTTCGACACCTCAGTGTTGTTACGATCCATTGATGGCATCCATCGGTCCTTTAGGTAAACTCACTACCAAGATAAATGATTCAATTGCCCTGGTTTGACAGGCATTCCACATCGCTGCATGGAACACGACGTCTATCGAGGCATGTTGATACCATAAGTTTCAAACATCAGGTACCTAAAACCTTGTCTACAAAGTTCACATATGTGACATTCTCACACCTCGGGCTATCAACTTCGATGACAACATCTACGCTAACCCCCATACATTCAACCCTGCGCGTTTCCTCCCAAAGCCAGAGGACAGCGAGGAGATTTTTCTATCAAAAGCAGGTACTAAAGCACGACTGGCATTGACGCGGACGATCCCCACCTGGCGTTTCAGGATCTGTCCTAGGCTGGGCGTCACCTCGCTGATGCAAGCATCTGGATCACCATAGCAATCTGACGATGTCAATTAGCGAGGATGGCATGGAAGTTGTGCCAAATGTCAGCCGCACAGTTCTCAGGCAGAATCTCAAGGGGGTAGGTAACATAATACGTGCCTGGCAAGTGTATCTATATAGAATGCGACAACGCCTGGGAATTGATGGCTGACTAAAAATTGGTCAGCGCTTATGTAATTATTACCTAACAAGCTGGGTTCAAAAAAAGTCGTCGCATTATAGGGAGCCAGCTGACTTTCAAATTTGAAACTGAGTGACGTTTTCGTGCCCAGGTCAACCCAAGTTGTTGCCACCTGATAAACTCTGAATTTTGAATAGATAAGAGTTACTAATCTACCTTCTTTGTTT